>JABFPM010003212.1:0-14799 GCA_022817325.1 Idris sp. 1 HC-2018
TGTTCCACCTCCGCACGAATGAAAAATAAAAAATCCCTGCAAACTGCTGCACAATTCAGAAATTTTTCGAATTCGATCGAGAACCAAGTCCAGAATGTCTTGGCCGACCGTGTAATGGCCCCGCGCAAAATTGTTGGCCGCGTCTTCTTTGCCGTTTATAAGTCGATCTGGGTGCCAGAGAGAACTGTACTTGCCGGTTCGGATTTCATCTAAAACAATTAAGTTAAATTAAGAAAATAAAAACTGAAAATTAAAGACTAACATTTTTTTTAAAAATAAGATTAAATTGAATAATTTTTGTTGTTGTCTAAAAGACAAATTTACCAATAACTGTCGGCTCTAAATCTATCATCAGCGCATTTGGTCCCATTTTTCCACTCATCGTCTCATGAAAAAACGTATTATAAGTTTCATTTATTTTACTTTCGTTTTCCTTTATTTTTCCGTCCGGCTGGATATTATGTTCCAAACAAAATAACTCCCAACAGGAGTTTCCAATTTGTATACCAGCTTGACCCACGTGAATTGATATACATTCGCGCTGATACAAACATTTTTTTATTATTCATTACAAACCAAAAACATTTATTTTTTTGACAAATCAAATTTTTAATTTTTTTCCTACCATTTTGTGAGTTAATAATTTTCACTATAAATTTATGAATCCAGAATAGAGTTGAAAAAAAAAATAAATTTGACTTTCGTTTACTATAATTTTTTTTTGTTTAATAAAATGTTCACCATGAAATTTTGTAACGCCGAAACTGAGATTTTTTTGTACAAAAACTAAATGTAAATAAACATTTTATGTTGCTATGGATACGTAAAATTTAAAATGAAAGTTGCATTTAGATCTTTTTTTGTCAATTCGAATTTTTCAAAACTCAAGTTTTTAAATAAATTAATATTAAATTAAAAATTAAGTTTTCACAACAACAAAATTAATATTAAAAATTAATTTCAAAACACTTTGAATCGGAAATTTTGTTTTTTGAAATGTTTAAAAAAAAGGAGAATTGTTATTTTTAAATAATTATTATTTAATCATATATTTAAATTTCAACCCATTTTTACATTCAAGTTGGCAACAGTGCTTGTCAATTAACATCTGTTTTCAGTGGGTGGTGTTTTTGCTCCGAATTTCTATATGGCGAGAAAAATTGTTACATAGCCGAAGTGCTATTTATTTTTGCAACATTTTGTAAATATAAAATTAAACAAAATGTCTTTTGCACCGCCAATAAAGCCTCCCCGAGGAATTAAGCCTTCCAAGGAAACGGTAATTAAAATAAAGACAAACATTTTAGGTTAACTCAATTGTTGCTGTCAAATTAATGTCAAACAGTGTGATTTTATTTACCTTTATATGCACATTTTCCTACGTTATTATTGCTATAAATATATATATTACAAATAAAAATTAATATTGATTAACAAATTATTTAATTTATATTTTTAGTCGAGTAACTTTATTTTTTAAACTTTGAATGTCTATTTTTTTTAATTGGTATTATATAAACTTAATTTTTGAAATTTAAAATATTTTTTTTACAGAATGACAATAGATTAATGACAGTTATTCGAGCTTTATCAGTAAGTGAGACCAACGAACAAAGAGAGATAGAAAAAGCAAAATTAGAAAAAGAGTACAAGAAAAGTGATCAGCGTCTCGATGAACTTGTTTCGGAGCATGATCAGGATTTGACGAAAGTTATGGGAGTAAGACCTATTTTTTGAATAATTTAATACATTTTTATTTTCATTTTTTATTTGATTATTTCTTTTTTTTAAAGACTTTATAAAAAGAAAATCTGATTTCAGATTTTCAGTGAACTTTCTGAAAGAGTTACAGCAGCTCGAGAAAAAATTCACGGTGTAAAAGAAAATTTAAATGCTTGTAAACAACTGTTAAGGTGCAGGAGAGATGAACTTATGAAACTTTGGCTCGAGGGAATCGAGCATAAACATGTTTTGCAACTTTTAACAGATATGTAATTAATTTTGAATATATTTTATTTGTATAATAAAACACAATTTGAACAAATAATAAACTTTTTTTGTTTTAGAGACCAACTACGAGAAGTCCCATCGCGTCTTTCAAACTACCTCGACCGAAAACTTTATTTACACGCAACGAAAATCCTGGTTTCCGCTTTGTCCCTGTCTGAAGGTGCTTTAGAAAATGTCGAGGCATTGCGAGAAGTGCGAATGGAATTGGAAACAAAAAAACAGTTGTTGAATTCAAAATTGTTGGAAGAATTGAGCAAACAATTTTACGTGGAATCTGCGAAGGAAGTTCAGCTGAAAAGGCAGGGCTCGGGTCGAGATTTTCAGCGGGGAAATGACGCCCGAAACTCGAAGGGCAACAAAACCAAAAAAGTGTTGATGGATATTCCGGCTTTTGCTGGTCAAAACAGGTCCATTTTTTTATTTTTACGTGTTTTAATTAATTATCAAATATTAATATTTTGTTTATTTACAGAAACATGAATGGACCTCAAGATTTAAACAATATTGTCGAAGATGAAGATGTGACAAATCCCGAAGAAAATCCGGAACATTTTATAGCAATTTTGATTGAGTGTCTGGCACTTTTAAATAAAATTCCGGATGCAATTGAAGTATTTTTTTTTTATTTTTTATTTTATTTTATTTTTAATATTTAATGGTTATAAAACATTGAATGTAATTTTTATTTTAGGTAATCAAAGCACAAATGCAAAACGAGTTCTTGAACATAGCCAAAAGAGTCTCGAAGGAAATCAAAAGTTCGATGGGAAAAGAACGAGTTCAAATCCCAGCTGAGCCAAACGCAATTGACAAATGGTCGGTTGATATTAAAATCGATAAAAACGACCAGTCACCTCTGCTAGAACTTCTGCAGACCATTTTCGCTCAGTTCAAAATGGTCGCGGATGTGCACCAGGTGGCACTACGGAGTTTCGCTCATGTTACCAAAAAGTACAATGTTAATGTGCGACTTTATGAAATGGCTGATGTTTGGAGCAAAATACAAGCAGTTGTAAGTTTTTTCACTCAAAAATAGATGAAAAATAATTTTAAAAAGTTATAATAATAATAATTTAAATAATACTAATTATTAATTTTTTCAGATTCAAATTATTTTAACAGAATATTTAGATATTCAAAGCATGGTAGAAGGACCCTATCAAACCCCGACGACTTTGAGTGAACAAACTGTTGATATTAATGTTTATTTTGCGAAGAGAAAGCAACAGCGACAGAAAACTGGCTCGCTTTTTAAGTTCGAATCTTCTTCGCATCCAACGACTCTGAATAATTACCTCAAAGAACATAGATATAGCAGCTTAGCTTTGACGGTATACATTTTTGGAAGTAGATCTGTAATTCGTAATTACTCTTACATTACTCTGTAAGATTTTATTTAGAGGATTGATTCGCTTCGCTTGGGTTCCCTGCTTAGCTGGGCGTTTCCGAAAAAAAACAAGGGTCTGTCAAAAAAATTCGTCAAAAAGTCATACCATTATCAATTTGTCATAACATTATCAATTTGATAATGTTAAAACAAGAAAGTGTCATTTCTTGGAGAAAATACAAACAGGGTGTCCACTATCTGGAAAAATCTGTAAAACCTGAAAATGTCAGGGAATTTTGCATGTTAGGAAAATATCAGGGAAATTCATTAGTAGTCAGGGGATTTTTTTTGTTTACACAATTATATTCAGTGAAAAAATTACATTGAAAAATCACAGTAAAAGTCATTGACAATTAGTAATCAACGAATGGCACTTTGAACTTTTGTCATTTTATAAATAAATAATTTAAATTCAAAGTTTTTTAAAAAAATTATTTTATTTTTAACTTCATTTAAAACCGAAAACCTTTTCCTGCAAAAAATCTGAGGTCAGGAAAAAATATAAAAGTTATCTGGAAAATCTTAGAAAAGTCAGGGAAATTTTTTTTTTTAAAAAACTGTGGACACCCTGTACAAAGTAATCATTTAAACAGTAAAGGGTTTGAAGTACAAAATGCGAAGTAAAGATTTATGAAGTAATGATCATTTTCCTTCATTTACATATACTTTATGTATATTGTTTATTGCTATACTGCGTATTGCTTTGTTAACAAAAAAAAATAATAAAAAGAAATTTTTTTTCGAATAGGAAAATGGACATGGGTTGTCAGTAAAAACATTAGTTTGTGAGCCAGATCCAAAAAACATTACCCTGATATTTCGTCCAATGATGCAGTTTATCGAGGAAGTTGAAAAATTCTTGGGATGCACACCAAGGTATTTACCATTTTTTTCATTCAATAATAATATTTAATTTTTAAACGGACATATTTTTATTATTTTTGCAGCAATCCGTGCACGTTAAATAGCTTCATTGCAGACTACGTGAAAGAAGTTTATCTGGGTCGTCACCACGTTTTAGTGGCTACGACGATAGATGCCGCCACTCGTGGCCCCGATGCCTGGAGGAACACCACAAGTCCCGACGTCATGAGAGATTTGGGGCTCAATAAACCTCTTTTAGAAGTACTTTGTTCAATTTTGTTATCTTACATTTTTCTAGACAAATATTAATAACATGTATTTTGTCTTTTCAGAGTACAGTTAAAGTCGAGCAATGTGTCGCAGAATTACGTTCTTTAATGATCGATTTGCCACTGCAAGGAGAGCATTTTTGCACCCTGGCCTTAAACGTACTGCACAATTATCGGGAAACTTGCCAAGCTGCCTATAAACAGATTGTCCAACCAAATGGCGAGGACAAACGTATTCGATCTGCCACCTGGCTTAAAGACGACGATATTAGTCGTTTTATAAAGTAATTGTCAACATTGATTAACAATTTTTTAATTATTATTATATATTAAACCTTTTATTGTTAAAAGAGACCTATGTTACAAATTTTTTATTTTCGAGTTAAATGCATTTTTGAAAGTTCCGAAAGAAAACTCACAACCTGACATAAGACGAAATTCATTTTGAACTTATTAACGTGTATCAAAATTGTTTTTTTAATCATTTTATTGTTAAAAGGAACCTAAGTCCACGTAATACTTTTTATCTTTTTCAAACGATATCATAAAAAACTTGTTTATTTATTAACAAAAATATTTTATCAATATTTTCAGAATTATAATTTTATATTTTTTTATAACGTATTTTTCAACAACTTACACAATTTTATGTCATTAGGAAACGAAACTATGTTTATTAATTTTTTGTCTAATATTGTTATAAAGCCTATGAAAAAATGTCTTTTCTTTTGTTGTCAACAATATTTTTTCATTCAAACTAAATTATCAAGTTGTTTATTATTAAAAAGGACCCAATTCTATCATAGGTTTTGTTTATTTGTTTAAACAAAAAATATGGTAAAGTTGCTAATTGTTTGTAGAACTGTTACATAATTCCGGATCATGACCGAAATATATTTTTCATAATAAAATAATGTAAAGTGGAGTTGCTAAATATTTTTTTGTTTTTCTCAATATCATAAAAATATGTCTTGAGTCTCTTTTAACAATAAAAGTGTTACATTAAAATAGAAAATTTTATATAAAAGGCAAAAAATGTATATAAAAAATGTAAAATTATAGATCTCTGCCAAATTGGGAGAGTCTGAAAAGCGAGGCTTTGGCCTCGCATAGCGCCATCTTGCGGGCAAGACTGTCTCGTCGTCAGGACACAGTCGACGAAGAGAGTCCCGAAGAAGTTCGTCAGCGTAATCTTCACGAGGCCGAAATTTTGGCGAGCAATTTGGGTGAAGGAGGAATTAACGCCTCAGAAATTTTGTCCGATGTGGGGCAGTTGAAGAGTCTTGCGCTCATCCAGGAGAGCACCGAGTGGTTCTCGATATCGGTCAGGTCACTGATCTCCGAACTGAGACACTCGAGTGCTGCTGGTGATGCAAACGTGGTTTTGCCTGCGATGCCGGATTCGCTCATTGAGTCTATCGAGGAAGTGGCTAACGACTTCGACGAACTGGCGAACACTTGCATTTTGCTTTTGCATTTGGAAGTACGCCAAAAAAATATTTGTTTAATTTTCAGCTGACTCATTTAAACATTAAACAAATATTAAAATGTTCATTTTTGTAGGTCAGAGTTCAATGCTTTCATTATCTGCGACCCAGAAGAGAGTACAGTTATTTGTGCGGAGGAGTTAAAGATCCTGAAGACGCCGATCCGAGAGTCGAAGAGCTTAGCAGGGTTCTGCAAAATACCGATGAGTCGCTGCAGTCGACCCTTCATCCTAAAAAAACAAAAGTATACAAAAGATGTCCAAAAAAAATTTCATTGTCGATATCAAAAAATGTATATAAATAATTAATTGTGAATTTCATTTTAGTATATCTTTGAGGGTCTCGGCCACTTGATTGCCAAAATTTTGATCACGTCTGCGCAGTACGTCGACAAAATTGACGACGGTGGCATTCGCAGGATGTGCCGAAACGTTTTTACCCTGCAACAAACCTTGAGCAATATCACGATGGCACGAGAGCTGGCCCTCGACCACGCCAGACAGTACTTCGAACTGTTCTACGAGAACCCGGAGGAAATCATAGATGGCGTACTGGAAAATGGCCAGCAGTTTACTGAGCTCGAGTACATGAACGCTTTTCAGCTTATATCTCGAAGCAAACCGGAGTACGCTTCGGTGAACAAGTATCTCGAAAAGTTGTCGGAGATTTTGGGTGAAGTAGGAGTTACAGTTTAAGTGTTCTTTTTTTCCACTGCAGAGGTCGTTATATGTAAAAATGTAAACTATAGAGATGTTTTTTTGATAAATTATTTTTCATTAAGATTTATTTCTCTTGATGCGTTACAATATATGTATGTTATAAATTGTTGTTTAAGGACTTAATAAATATTTTTTGCAAAATAACTTTAATTTGTAGCCACCAGGTGGCGTTTTTCAAAAAACTTTCACAAATAATCTAGAATCTTCAATTCTTATCTTCAATTTTTATTCACGGTTAGTTTTATTAACAATTTCAGTTACAATTTTGGAAAATGAGTGTCTTTCCAATACACAAAGGCGTTGTGGAAAAAAGTTTTGAAACGTTGAATTTAGTACTGCAAAATAACTATAATGTTAATGTCAAAAACAAAAAAGGTCACACAGCTTTGCACATTGCGTGCATGATGCAGTGTGATAAAAATGTGATTGAAAATTTATTGATAAGAAACGCAGATGTTAACGCAAAAGATGAGTTGAATATAACACCTCTTCACTTGGCCATTCAGCCTAACTTATACGATAAACTTTCGTTCAGTTATTTAAACCACGAAGAGCGACGTCGCAGGGTCACAATGAGAACAACAAATTCCGAAATTATTGTCCAACTCTTAATTGACAAAGGTGCAGATGTTAATGCAAAAAATAATTTCAATGAGACTCCTCTTCACTTGGCGGCTGAGGAAAGAAATACAACAGAAATTACGAAAATTTTGCTCCAACAAGATGCAGATGCGAGATCAGAAACGAAAAATCAGTCCACGCCTCTTATCTGGGCAATTGAAATAGAAAACAATATCAAAACTGTGAAATTGTTGATTGAAAGTGGCGTAAATGCTCATGATTTTCAAAATTTAACATTTTTGGATTGGGCTTTTACGTTGGAAAATATCGAAGATATCAAATTTTTGCTTCAGCATGGATTCAATGTTAATGCAAAGGACTCCTATTTTTGTACATTTCTTCATTCTGCTGTGAAGAGAAATGACATTAAACTTGTAAAATTCTTGACTGAACAGGGTGCAAAAGTTAATGAAAAAGACAGAGACAAAAAAACACCTTTTTTGTATGCTGCTGAAAATGTAAACAGTATTGATGTATTGAAATTGTTGATAAAAAAAGGAGCTAATGTGAAAGCGAGAAATTTGGATATTTCAACAGCTCTTCACTTGGCAGTTGAGGTAACAGATAATTTGAAAACTGTTGTATTTTTAATTTCTCAGAAAATGGGAGTTAATAAACAAAATAAATTTGGGCAAACACCTCTACATTTGGCAGCAAAGAAAAACGACATTGATTTGGTAAAACTGTTGATTAATAGTGGCGCAAAAGTAGACATAACAGACAGATACAATAGAACACCATTTTTATATGCCTCTTCAAATATAAACAGTATCAATATTTTGAAATACTTTTTGCAGAAAGGAGCCGATTTCCAAAAAAAAGATTATAACGATTCAACAGCTCTTCATTTTGCTGTTCAGCTAAAAAATAACAAAAAAAGTGTGGAATTTTTACTTTTTGAAAACATTAATGTTGATTCAAAAGACAAAGATGGCGAAACACCTTTACATCGGGCAGTTGGAAAAGAACATTTGGAAATCCTGCTGGACAATGGTGCCGACAAGGAATCCAGAAATATTTGGGCAGAAACCCCTGTTCACTCTGCAGTTAAATCTGGACTTTTGGACAATTTAAAATTTCTCTTCAAAAGAGGTGCTGATATTAGTTCCAAAGCTAAATTTGGAAGAACTCTTTTGCATACGGCTCTGGAACGAAGTGAAAATTACGAAATAGTGAACTTTTTAGTTCAAAATGACGTTGATGTTGATGCCAGATATTTGTCTGGAGAAACCGCTTTGCATTTAGCTGCGGCAAAAAGAAATAATGTCAGGATTATGGGTCTTTTGCTGCAACGTGGAAATGTAAACGCCGAAAATGATTGGGGAGAAACTCCTCTTCACAAAGCGGTTCTCCACAAAAATTATAGAAACGTGGAATTCTTGGTTAAAGAGGGTGCCAATGTTATGGTGGAGAACAAAGATGGCGTAACACCTTTGCATTTGGCTGCTGAAAACGAAGACAATTGTGCAATTATTCAACTTCTGCTTACTAATAAAGCTAACAAAAAGGCAAAAAATGATTGGGACGAAACACCTTTTCACTGCGCTGTCAGGAGTGGGTGTTTGAAAAATATGAGATTTCTTTTGGAACTAGGTGACGATATCAATACAATAAACAGGGAGGCGAAAACTCCTCTGCATACGGCTTTAATATATTCTCATAGCATCGAAATCTTAAAAATGTTGCTACAACATGGTGCGAATGTTAATGCAAAAGATCTGAAAGGCAAAACACCTATTCATCTTGTTATTTCAATAAGAAATAATGACATTATGAAGTTGTTTATGGAAAATGGTATCAATTGCAATTTAGTATCTTAAATTGAAATAAAAACAAATTGTTGAGTATAATTAATATTGATTAAATAAAAAAAGTGACATTGTTGTAGTAGAAAGAATCTAAAATTTTAAATTTAGGGGGCTCCCCTAAGATCAGTTTTTTCATGTTCTTTGATCTTTCAAATACACGAAAAAAATGGATCCAAGGAAAATGTAAACTCTTCAAAATGTAATTCAATAAAAATATACATGATTTTTTTTACGGCTAAAGAGAAATTATCTGTGGAATTGCTTATTTATGATTTGTAAGGCATAATGAAACAATAAAAATGACTAATAAATTACATTTAAAATGACAAATAGTTTACTTTTTTTAGTTTATTCATAAATAACATACGACTACTATTTTTAATTTAGACATTATTGCATTTGAGGGGTATTGCATGCAATAATATCCTTCTAATAAAATACCAACTTATGTTACAAGGATAATTTTTCGCTTGAGATTTCTATTGATAGTTATTATAAAATATTTATTTCAAATGAACCACTTTTATCGTTATAATTCCATGAAAAATCACATTATGTTGTTTTTTGAACAAATCCCCACAAATACCATAAGTTTATCATGTTTAGAAATGCATCCA
This sequence comes from Idris sp. 1 HC-2018, assembly GCA_022817325.1. Classification (NCBI taxonomy): domain Eukaryota; kingdom Metazoa; phylum Arthropoda; class Insecta; order Hymenoptera; family Scelionidae; genus Idris; species Idris sp. 1 HC-2018. The sequence goes on from JABFPM010003212.1 coordinate 9,783, forward strand.
TTTTTTCCAAACAAAACATAAATTTTAGCAACCATATTTACTGAATTTAAAATTAAATTTTTGAATATGAGCGACCGTCCAATATTCGATGCAATTAAAGAATTAGATGTAGAAAAGTTAAAATCACTACTCGAAAATGATAATAGCAAAATAAATGCTAAAAATAATTGGGGAAGTGCACCATTGCATGTTGCGTGCTGTTGCAAGAGTACTATTGAAATAATCGAGTGTCTACTGAAATATGGGGCTGATGTTAATGCAAGCTGTGAATCGAACGTAACACCTCTTCATATCACTATTCATTCAAATTGGTCTGCATATAATAAAAAGGAAAACTTAGAAGTTGCACAAACCCTAATTAAATATGGTGCTGACGTGAAAGTAACAGATGAAAATCTTTCAACACCTCTTTGCGATGCTGTTCAATTCAAACATAATTTGGAAGTTGTAAAATTGTTGCTTGATCTAGGAGTCGAAGTTAATATTCGAAATAAGTTTGGTAATACACCCTTACATTTGGCTGTTTTAGCAAAATTTGTGAAAATGTTCATTGAACATGGTGCTGACGTAAACAAACAACATTTTAAACACGAAACACCTCTTTATCACGCCGTTATTTATCGCACAAATAACAGTTCTGAAATTGTTAAAATTTTACTTGAAAATGGGGCAGACATTAATTTTAGATATAGTAATATGACACTTTTGCAGAGTGCTATTTTTGAGAGATATTTTAAAAATGTGCAAATCATATTACTATACTCCACTGATTTTTCTTTTAATTCTACTCTTTATAGAAAAATAGAACAAATGAGATTGACCCATCGATATGAAGTAATATGTAAGTCTTTGGACATTATTCAGAAACATTTAACTAAATTGAAGATGTTTAATTTAGTAAAAGAGGATGATTTTTTGTCCTGGCAGTCGATTATCATAACAGATGAAGAAATGAAAAAACAATATGAGGAAAATTGTAGAGCAGAAGCAGATCGGGTGAAAAGTGGGATGATTTGTTTGGACCGAAGAATAAGTTTTAAGGACATTCTGACGGAAAAGTTGCGTTCTGTAGCGATTTATTTAACTGTAGATGAAGTAAGAGAAAATTTGGATAATATCGAGGAAACATTTCCGGTCTATGCGAATTTGTTGAACCACAAAATTGCAAAAGGTTGTGATTTAGCGAGATCATTAAATTTATGTTATAAAATATTGAAAAGTGTTTTAGGACAGAAACTGCCTGATACTGTTTCAACGCAAATTGTAAGTTTATTAACTGATGATGATTTAAAGATTCTTAGATCTAATAATTCTTACATTTTTTCCAGACTTAGACATTAAAAAAGTCTTTTTCATTTTATATATTTTGTAAAACATATTGAAAAAACTGCTTAGTATTAAAAAGATTTTTACATTTGAAGTTGTTTATTTTTTGATTCATATTTATGAATTTAAATACGTATTTACATATACAAACAATTACAATATTATACACATAAAATAGAACTTTGTTTTTTAAAACTTACATTTCTTACTAAGGCTTAAAACTGAATCGAATAACGTTCCGGTTTCGGTATCAGTTAGTCAAAAGTTTTGGTTTCAATTACGGTTTCGGTTCGTCTAAAGATCATATAAATGGTTTTCGATATAGAAATTAAATCGGTTTTTAACCGGTTCATAAAGGTTTTTCAATTTTATTTTTATTACTGAAAATTTGAATATTTTAAGACATTGTATGGCTGCCACAGGGTTAATGAACTAGAATGCTAGTGATTTAAAATTAAAAATTGTAATAACAACTGTACCAAATTTGGTACGGCTCTTTCAATCGACGATAACTTTTGAGTCAGTAATGCGATTAATGTCTTTGATAGCTTAAATTGATACTAAGTACTTATAGAAACATAATAAATATTTTTTTAATCTATTTTTCATAAATTTATTTAAATATTAGAGCTCAAAGTATGTGCCACTGACCCAATTTCTGTATAAGTACCGCGCTATGCTTTTTTCACACAAAATGTTATTTTATAGATAATAAAATGAATTATATAATATAAATAATAAATATAATATATAAATTATATAATGAATATAATATTGTGATATTCTAATAATATGTATGCTTAACTAAAGTTCAATTTTGAAGTAGTATTTTATTAAATTGTTTTATAATTATAATTTTCATATTTTTTACTTTCAATATTCAAATTGCAATTTGTATTAGTTTTTATTGTAATTTCTAAACAGAAGAATTTGAAATATAAGTTACGCATTAAAACTACAAGTTTGCTTTTATTACTACCGTCAAATGGCCTGCCGGCCCACGATGTTGATTCCCACTCAACGCAGCCATACGTTACAAGTTAAAAAGATACAATTTTTATTCTGCTATTCCAGGACCATAATAAGGTCCTTCTTTTCTTTTTTTCTTTACGTTTCTGTTGTTGTTTTTGACTTTTGCGTGCGTGCAATAATTAAATATGCTAGCCTAATATCTGTTTTCAAGCATTGTTACGCTGTTGCAGCGCTAAAGATAATAGCGAAAAATACTATTTTTCATTGAGATTTGTCAAAATTCATTAACACTACATTAAAGAGGATACTTTGATGTACCAAAATATACAATACATTTTTTTTTGCAAAAATTTGCTTTTTGATGATTTTGCCGTCGACCGGTCCCCTTAATTGCGGCCGACATAGTTCAATTTTATATCATTGTTTTTGAGTTGGGGATGTTTACTTCGGAGAGGTCGAATTTAATTTTTGATGAAATAAGAAAGATTGGAAAATTTAAATACATTTTTAAATTAATTTAAAGAATCATCGTCTTTTGTTTTAATCATCAGTAAATTAATGTGATAGTCTGTCATATTCATTTTAGTCACCAAAATTAAAAAGTAAAAAAAATTATAAAAAAAAAAAAAAGAAAATATTTATAGAGGTAAAAACATTAAACAATTATTAACTTAAGAAATATTAAGAAATAGTTTTAAAAAATATGTTTATAAAATTTTTAATATGTATATTTATGCAAGATTTTGAATTTGTTAAAGAAATACAAAGAGACATATTAGAATATCATTGAGAAAAGGTTTAAAGAAATCAATTGTGTGTAAATATTTTAGACAAAAATAACCGGTTTAGAAAATACCTGTAAAAACATGGAAAACCCTTGTGATACTTACACCAGTATTGAATTCAATTATCTAAAAAGTAATTATGAACAAGCTGAAGACAATTATAATAGAGCTCTAACAAATGTACGTTCTTAAATGATCAAACATTTTATGTACGAAAAAAATTTTAATCTAAATACTTTTACAGTTAATTAATCTATCCAAAACAAAACATTGTATATATACAAAACTGCACAATAATGAACAAAAGTACAATGAAACTAAAAATTCTAATTGCCCAGATAAAGGTTAGTATAATCTGCAATTTTGAAATATTTCTTTGGCTAATTAAATATCAATGTTACATAGATATCCCCCGCTTAAGGTGATATGTCAGTCGATTTCTGGGTGTCTCTCTCACTCACATGTAAATGTCTATAGTTCTGTCTCTTTCCCACTTATGTGACTGATATATCACCTTAAGGTGATATGTGATTCGGATTGTCTGTCTCTCTCATACAAAAATAATTTTTATGTAATATTTTTGTTAATTTTAAAATGTTTTGTACAAACGCACGATTGTTTACTAAAAACACATGTTTCGAAGATTTTGCGAGAAGGAATTCTTTGTAGGTTATGTGAACTAGCGTAACTTTTGGAAACTGTAAGTGTCAGTAACATGTTCACATAACCTACAAAGATTTCCTTCTCACAAAATCTTCGAAACATATTTTTTAGTAAACAATCGTGCGTTTTTATAAAAATGTTTAAAATTAAAATAAAACATTGCATAAAAACTATTTTTGTGTGAGAGAGACAGACAATCCGAGTCATATATCAACTTAACGTGATAGTTTGGTTCCGGAAAAACAGCGCGTTGTACAAAACAGTGTTGTGCAGGACTAAGAATAAATGGAAAAACAGGAATTTGGTTCCAAAGACTAAAAATTTATATTCTTTTTGCTATAAATTAATTTTTGAGTTTTATAATTTTATATTCAACTTGATCTTAATTTAAAAAGTTGATGTATGTTTTGTTGTGTATGAATTTTTTGATTTGTACTGAATTTTTACTGGATTGGGGAAAGGGTTATTAAATAAAAACAAATATTTTAGAGCCAAAGATAGAAAAATCTTCTATTGGTTTTGGGTGGAAAAGCCTCAAAGGCATAAAAACCACCGAAAAAATGGATAACGTTAAGGGCAGGAACGAGCTTTTGGAAAATGTATGATTATGTGAGAATGGGAACGAATGTACAAAGTATCAACATCCGACGACGAGAAGATACTTTGGTAAAATTTTTATTTTAGATTGAGACACTAGAAAAGACTCAAATTGAAGCATCCGAAAATCGCTTATTACGACTCTCGGACTGCCTTCACAAATCCCACTTTTCCTAAAAAAGTTTTATTGGTTGTTTGGAAAGAAAAAAGGGCCAGCCCAAGTCGATATGGGGGTCTGTGCGCGCGAGTTGCATTATTTTCATTTTCTTTAAAATTGGTATTTAAAAAAGTGAAAAATGAATGATCCTCGGTGCCCGACGACAATTTTTGGGTCAGATGTAACGAAAGTGTCAAAAATCATTTTCCAACGGAAATAAACATATGTTTGCAGTTTTTTAAGTTTTGAAAGATTTTATGGCTTTAGTCAGACTTGGTTTTTTGTGAGAACATAAATATTTTGAATTCTCATGTCATAAAATTAGTAACGCATATATTGTAAATTTTCTTAAGAATCTAAATTATGTGAATCACTCTAACAATTATGTTTGAATCATAAATTAATGTTTACATTTTACAAAACAATAAGCGTTCCGGCGAAACAGTATATTTTACATATTTTACTATTGTACAATAAAATAAATTTTTATTTCCTACTTTTTTAAATGAAATTGTAA
>JABFPM010003213.1:0-14796 GCA_022817325.1 Idris sp. 1 HC-2018
GCTTTTTTGTTTTTTTTTTTTTCGAAAAAAAAATTCTAAGTCTCTATTTAACAATAAATAATGTTTAAACAGCACATGTTGATTTCTTATTTTAAAATAGCAAAAACAAATTTTTTTTGAAAACACTCGATTTTGCAAGCTCTAGACCAGAACCTAATCCTTAAATTAGACCTAAAACTAATCCTTACGAGTATCCTTTAATGACTTTTTTCATTCTGAAAGTTATCTTTTTCCAATTTGAATTCAATTTTTCATAATTGAGGATTGCGTAAATGGTTCTTAAATAAATAACATTTGATGTATGAAATAGTCCTGTTTGTTTAGCCATTAAGGATTTTAAAGCAGGTAAATCTAAAACATTTACAAAAAATTATTACTAAATGTATAAAAAAAAATGATTCTGATATTAAACAATTTGATAATATTGAAAAATAATAAAATTATTCACCACATGTGTCAGAATTCAATAATTTATAAGATTCATTCATAAGCGTGTTGTAAGTTTCTTCAAAATTTGCTGGCAATTTTGTGAGGCATGCATCACACTTGTCTGCATTGGATTTGCAAGAATTATTGCAACTTTTATTGGAACACGCTGCCTCAAATTCGGGTCCCTCACATCTGGGACATTTACAAAAAAAGTAATAATTTCTCATTAAAATTGCTTTTCTGCTCTGGGTTCTTTCACTTGTTACCACGTACGGTATTGTTAGCTAAAAAGAATAATTTAACTTGAAAATGCATTATTTTCTAACTTAAAAGTCTATTTTTCAATTTCAATTTAACTTTAATTTCTACATTAATTTAAAAAATAATTCTGCTGAAAAAATAGCAAAAAATCTTAAACCAAACCTTATTAAATTCTTTTTCTTCAAAATCTTTGTTAGCTACGAGAACCATTTTGGGACCATGATGCACGTACAGTAAATCTGGCTGACAGCTGTGATCGAGAATTGAAATTGCGACATATATTCCCGTACCAATGTTATTAACAATTCCTGTGTTAATTGAATAAGCATTAATGACTAATCGTGAAAATAATTCCAGAACATATTCTTTGGATGGAACTTTTTGGTTTATGAAAAAGTTTTTTAATCCCGAGTAAAGTTCCTCAAATTCGTTCATTCGATCTTTATCTTGCAGAATCTCTTCTTTATCTATAAAATGAAATTATTTTATGAATTTATTGATTTTACAAAATTACAATGGAAGATCTTACTTCTATCATAATTCTCAAAAATTGAAGTTTTTTAATAACCTTTCTAATTTTTTACATATATAAATTATGTTTGTTAGGCATCAAAAGAACTCAAAAACATGAAATTTAAACAATTTATTTTTAATAACAAATGTTACTCCAGAAAAATGAACAAAAATGTCAACTTTTTTTAAAAAAATCATTTGTTTAACTATTTTATTTAAGTATATAGTTATCAAAACAAAATAAATATATTTTAGTTTAACACTTACGTGACATCAAATTGTAAAATGTTCTGTATTTTTCTGCCGCATAATAATGTCTCTCCAGCCCTCCACCGTTCCTTAATTTTTCAATCAATCTTGCAATTAATCGCACATCATTTAAAACCTGGCCATTTGTTAATCTCAGAAAAATGCATTCTTTCGAATGAACTGAAAAAGCTTTCTTTTCACAAATTACACTGCAATAACCAACAGCAGAACACTGAGAGCACATTTTAAGTTTGGAACTGAAAAAAAATTATTTAATAATTGTTAGTTAAATAATTAATGAAAAAAATTACCGTTTCATACAGTTGTCACATCGTTTTTTATAGTGCTCACGATTCAAAACACAAACAAATGGCTCTTCCTCAAAAACTCTTGTTCCTTCTTTAATCATGACTTTAAATAAAAATAATTTAAATATTTTGTTATAAAATAAAGTTCAAATCAAAGTGACACTTTATAAAATTGCCGTGTCAGTAACTAAAGTGTTTTCACTTTAAATTTCTTAAAAGAACAAAACTCGCTGTGTTTTTGTTTACATTCGATATACCTCGAAGTTCTGATTTTTTGTTTAAACTTTTTTTTTATAAATTATTAATTAACTTATTATTCAAATATTATTTATTTTAATTGTTCATATTTACAGTATGTTTGTCTTTATTTTTTTAATATAATACTTCATAATTTTTTTATGACAGATTTGAAATTACTGCCTAAACATTGGAGCAGCTTTTGTTTCAGAAAACATCCGCCAGGGGTTGCTCCGTTTTATTTGAAGACAACATAACCTTTAAATTTCAATGCAAATTTATTATTTGTTTTCTCCTCAATTGTTGCACTTATTATGGCGAATAAAATATGGATTTATTCAATGCTTAGTTGTGATGTGTACAAATTGTGTGAAACATTAAGTTATAAATGTTAAGTAAGCAATGTGTTATGTTGAAATTTGAAAAACTGAAAATAAACAAATGTTCATTTGACAGGTATGTTTTCAAATCAAATTTATTTTACAAGTATATAAATAATGAATTTCTTATTTAACAAGTCATTTTTCTTTTTTCAGTTTATAATTATGACTGAATTAAGTGACACCGACGATGGTGAAATAAAATCTGAATTTTCGCAATTAACAGACGACCTAGCTGAGGAAATAGAAAATAATCCAAAAATTGCTGAATTTGTCGAGAAACTTAGCAATCATATTAAAAAACAAAACAAAAGAATCAATAAATTGCAAAAAAAATTAGCCAAGTTAGTGAGTATACTTTGGAATACTATTTTATTAATAATATTAAAATACACATAAAGTTTAAAATTTTTAAAATAGAATTTATTTAAAAAAAAAAATTATTTTTGTTGCAGAAAAAACTTAAGTATGAATTTATTAATAAGGAGAGAAATAACAAAGAAACGCAGACTGAAGAGAAAAATGTTTTGGATTGGAACGTAAATGATGAAGGAAATATAACAAATCTCGTTGATCAAGTAACACTAGCTGCTGAATCAGCTGTTCAACAGACTGGATTTGTTTATGAAAAAACGTCTGGTTTATATTATGACTACAATACAGGATATTACTATGATTCGGTAAAATTGTTAAAGTCATCTTTATTTTTTTAAAGAATTAATTTTCAATTAATACATCAAATTTCAATTAATAAAATACATATAATTTAATATAAAAATCTACTTATTAAGTTAAAATTAATTTAATAAGTAAAAAATATTTTCAGAAATTAGGATTATATTACGATGGAAACAAAGGGATGTATTTAATTTATGACAAAGACACAGAGAGTTACAAATTTCATAGCCAAGTAGTGCCTGAAAGTCAAGAATCGAAAAGTAAAAAGAAGACCAGGTCAAAAAGAAAAGAAACTAATTCCAGTAAAGTGTGTACATTTTTTTTACTAATTCACAGTTTTATATAAATAAAAATAAAATTTACATTAAATTAACTAAGAAAGTAAATTAATTTGCAGATTTCGGTGAATGAATTGGTAAATGAATTTTCAAATTTGTCGGTCGAAAATTACAGGAAGTCGGCACTAGGTAAATATATATAATTGTTAATATGTATAAATGTGTATTGTAGGATGAGGCGAAAAAATGCAAATTGCAGACGAGCGACGATTCTGATGCTCTTGAAGAAGGCGAATGTTTAGATGACAATAGCAGTGACAGTGTTGGTCGAGTTAGTCCGCAAATCGATAACAGTTCTGATAGTGAAAATGACAATTCACAAGGTTTATGTTTAATTATTTATGCTTTTTCAAATCCCACACAGTTATATAAATCGAGCATTCATTATATTTAAACATCCGTGTTCTTTAAATTGTACAAACTTTATTAAAAGCAAATTATTGTGTTTAATAAATGTATTACTGTTTTCTGTTGCAGATATAGCCAAAATTTATCCGCCATGCATAAGAATAGTTGTTAAAGAAACTTCGTTGTCTAATTTAAAAATCGGTACATTGTTCCTAGTTACTTTTACTGGTGGTTCTCTAGGAAGAGAAGGGGATCATGCGGTTCTTATTCACGATATAAATATTAGTAAAGTAATTAAACATTTTTAAGGTCATTTGATAATTCTTGTTTGTGATATTTTAAACTTATTTTATTATTTCTTTTTTCTTCAGCACCATGCAAGATTTCAGTATAATGACGACAAAACTCGGTACGAAATTGTCGACCTGGGTTCAAGGAATGGCACTTATTTAAATGGCAAAAGACTTTCGGTTGCGAAACAAGAGTCTGAGCCTCACGAGATCACGCATGGTTCGACAATCCAAATCGGCAGTACAAAACTTCTGTGCCACGTGCACAGTGGCAATGCGACCTGCGGACATTGTGAGCCGGGACTCTTGCAGACAAATGAAAATGCCACGACCACAAGTGTATTGAAAAAAAATCAACACAAAACGGAGCTGAAATGGCTGAAAACAAAATTCGGCGTGGACAATGACAACATTGAAAGTGCTAGTCAGGTGGCGGCGGGCTACCAGGATCGGGCACAGGCCCGCAGAAAAAAAGTCGGCTCCTCGGACCAGCATGCGAAAACCCAGCAAAGTTCTCTCAATGTGTAGGCCACTAAATCATTATATACATTTTTGAGTAAAATTTTTCTTATTTGTTGTATTAATTTTTCCATTTATATTCCAGTTCAATCAACAAAAATAATAAGGGCTTCAAACTGTTATCAAAAATGGGCTGGAGTGAGGGAAATTCTTTGGGCAAAAGTGGAGAAGGAATACTGGAACCAGTAAGTAAATTTAAATTGATGAAAATCACTTTTTTAAATGATAACATTTTTTATTTTCATTAGAATCAAGGTAAGTCCCAATTTTGCTACAATTATTAAGGTAAAATAAGTTTATCAAGAACAAATTTTATTAAATAAAAAAAAAGGTCTCTGAAATAAAATATTGAAAAAAGGAACTTTATTAAATAAGAAAAATTACGAGTCCATTACATCGGAGCCACTTTTAAAAAATATTACGAGTCATTGTTTTTATCGTTTGTGTGTGCACCTGCCAATCGTGACAAAGTTTTACGTTATTACACCATAAAGCACACAGCTCTGACGTATATAAATTTGCAGTCTATATAAAAGAGGGTTTTATTGTCGACACTCAATCATAAAAAGGTTTTGTCGCGAGCCGCGAAAATTAAAGACGTTCATCTGCGCCGGATGGTCGTTCAAACAATACCGCTTTTGCTATTGGCTTTTTGTAACCGCGCTCGATTTGCTTACAATATATTTCTCCATCAGTAAATTTACCGGCCTTTTTGTACGAGCCAATGCGCTGATGCGATTTAACGTCAACTGGTGCGCGTCGTTCCCGTTTCCGGATAATTTCTTTACTATTTTTTTATTTCTTCTTATAAAAAAAAAAAGACAAACAATTATCTGGTTTTTGATTTAATAATTATTTCAGTAACTTATTTTTTTAATTGAAAACTTATTTTTTTCTTCGTCAATAGTTGTTTTTTTTATTTTATTAACATTTTTTTCTGAGTGCAATTTTCAGCGTATTTTGGAAAAAACAAAAAAGTTGATCCAGACGACAATAATTTGATTTCGCCCAACGAAGACGTACTTTTTGTGTAGTCGTCGGAACCGCGCTGAGCATATCAATAATCCCGTCCGGGTCCCTCCGTCCAATATCCCCCTCCGGGGTGGGGGGCAAAAAAAGGCGAACGATCACACATCCTCGCTTGCAAACGGCATTCCACTCAATCGACTGTCTAGCCGGACAAAATTGAAAGATACTCCAAGTGTTGATGGATCGCGACCTTTTTGTCCGATGACATAAGTTTCGAGTCACGTGATCCTGAGGGCCGAACAAATTGTCCGACAAATTCAGCAAAAAGCAAAACGGAGAGAAGGATCAGCAAATAAAAAGGCCGTCTGCTTGCGACAATATGCAATAGACCGTGTGATGGGTCTAGACAAAATAATTTTATATATTTGCATCAAAATGGATACTCAATTTGTATAAACATTTTACCGATCAGCATAATTAAACTTTTTCGATTAATTTATATCAAAAGTAAAATTTTTTTGGCCAATAATAATTAAAGTATACAATTTATTTTGTTACTTTTTAAAAATTATTTTGTAGACAAAAAATATTTAAATTATTTGCAATTGGAGAAATTAACAAAAATATTTGTGTCAACTCGATGAGCACCACCAGCGAATTTCCATCGTCATTACCCTCCTTATATGACTCCTCGATTGATTACCACCGACACCAATTTTCAATAATTACTATCAAGCACACACATCCCGGAATGTTAAAAAGTATTCATCGTTTCGACTTCCTTGTTGTCAGTGCTGCGCAATTAACTCCCTGTATTGGAAACATTCGTTTCACCGTAAACACAACTCTGAACAAAATTGAAAAAGAAAAAGGCAGAAATTATGTGCAACTGCCGGCCTAGAGGGACACGCCAAACAGCAATGATTATAGATATTAGCCACTGGCACTGCGAACCTCGAGTTTATCCTAATCACCTCACGCCATTCCTCAAATGTTTCTAAACATTTAAGAGGGGAAAAAAAAGCTTAAGTACATTTCAAAAGTTTCCTTCGGCAAAGATGTTTCAAACTTAATTTGTTTATTATTATACATATACTTAAAGTACTGTAATTTATTATTAAACGAACAATGTCCTCAGGACAAACATGGTTAATTTTGAAGAGAATATTTTACTTCACTTTGAAAAAAAGAAGATTTTAAATTACTGTAATGTCTCTGTAAAGTCCATCCTCGTAAACTTACAATTAAATGATTTGATGTCATGAAAGAACATTTTGCATCCCATCTTTGAGACATTTAATGCCACCTTTATGCTTCAATTTGCAGTCGTGCAATTTCGCGTGGAATTGATTTACATGTGCGAACCGTAAAACGACCTTGGAAATAGAACAAGAATTGGGACCATAAACCAACATTTTGCAGTCGTAAAAAAGGAACGCTACATTTTGGAAAATTCAAACTAAATAAGAAAACAAAAGTTAATGACCTCTCCTGTTGTGGACATTAACTGGACTCTGTGCCCTTAATATCTCGGAAATTTATTTCCTGCAGTTTTATATAGATATACATTTTTTTCGTTCAAATAATTGGCGCTTCATGTTTCCCCGGGAATTTTAATGTCATTTTCAAATGTAAAAGTAAAGTCTGGCCGAAAGAGAAGTGGTTACAGGGAGTCTCAGTTTTATGGACTCCTTCGACGATTTAATGGACGACGCAGAGTAGGCGGACCGCCAGTGGCTCGTTTTACGATTTACAACAATTTCCATATTGTACTCCGGTTTACTGCCAAGGAAAAACTTAACCGATTAATGACACAATAAAATTGTTCTAAGTAGCTCGATAATATAGAGCTTCTGTTACTTCTATAAAGAGTTTTATTTTACAAGAATAAGAACTTTTTTTCATTACAATTTATTTGTTACATTTATTATGTTAATTTAAATATATTTTTTTAGATATAAAAACGAGATCATTCGATTGGACTAATTGGTTTGAATTTATTAATTTGCAAAACAGGATAAACAAGAAAGGAGTCTATTTGCATTACATCGTTTAGTGGAAGGTGTGAAGCTCGTTAGGAGCTTCTTTGCCAAAATGAAAAGGCCAACAAGGACAGAACGATTTAGCTGAAAAAAAGGGAATGAAATATTTATGGGGTACAGTGAATGAGAGAAGCAGCACCGCAAACAACCCCATGATTTGCAACCGGGTACTCGAGATGAAAAAAAAGGAAAAAAAAACAACAAAAAAATTGAGACGCACAGAGTCGATGGATTTCGAAATGGGAAATGAGATATTATTGAGACGGCGATAAATCTTGCGGCAAAATTGTTGGTTACAGTTCTGTTTTTATTATTGCACTGTTGTATAAGTATTGGTTGGATGCAAAGAGTTAATTCGAAATAATCTTGAGGAGGATGTCAAAATGACTCGTTGATTTTTCTCTTTAAAATAATTTTCAACAAACAATAGAGACATGAACAAAAACTAAAAAGCAAAAAAGAAAATCAAATTCTCCAGATTGGAAATCTTAATCAAAGCCACTTGTAGAGATAAAGTGATAGTTGAAGTTGAATTGTGGTATGCAAATTGAAAAGATAGAAAAATTTGTTATCTCGATGTCCAGAGCCAACGAATATTATATTACTAGACTCTTCAAATCTTAATTAGGATCATAATTAAGAAAGAAAAGTTAGATTCAAGATAACAAGTAACATGATTACAATATGCAAATATTATTCTGGATAAATAAATAAATACGAAAAAAGGAAGGGGAAGGGGACAGGGAATTTGAAATGATACACTTTCATTTGAAGTTGATATTGAGTTCGTGCCGGGGAATCATGTTAACATAAAACGGAAACAGCAAAGCCAGGGGAGAGGACCAGCGGCAGCTTCGGAACAGAGAGGAGGCATTTGAAAAGGGGTGTGCGGGAGGCAACAGGTGGGAACCCACAAATAAATCCGCTCGTCTAGACACCGCTCCACTCATTAACAATGTACCGTCTGCGAATCAAACATCTGTGTTTGTTTTATCCATAAAATGCAAACATTATTGTATGCAAAATACCATACAGTCTATAACAATAATTATTACTATACAAAAGTCCTGCAAACTTGGACAAAAAAGAGAATCAGATTTTACAGATGTCGCTGCTCTGAAAAAAGAGTGCGGCGTTAAATGGGCCGTGAAATTGTTCGTTGTTTTTATTGGTATCTTAATCGTTAGATCTGTGATTAACTTCTGAGCTCAGGGCGATATTTCTTTAAATAATATTCGCAATTTATCAGCTCCGGTGAAACAGAGGCTGCAGGCTCCAAAGGAGTTGCGTCAGCTAATCGGGACCCAGGCGGTCATTAACGAGCATTCATTGGCTGCTGCTTTTTCGAATTCAATTATAATATAAGCCGCGCGCACGTGCGTTTCTGCCCTATCAAACGTGCAATTACGTAACCAAGAGGATTGAGGCCGGGGCTTATCGTCGACTCAAAAATCCAACGTCCGATTATATGATTGTCGCCCCGAGCGCGACGTGATCTTTTGCATTCTTTTTCTTTCCGTTGTATTATTAATAGTGTATGTGCAACAGGCAAACAAGCTTTCAAGTGATAGATCGCTCTTTCTGATTCTTGCGTTGACAATCCCACTTAATTATGATTTAATTTAAAAACTTTTACCGACAAAAAAGTGAGCTTTTTTAAGAGACAAATTTGCCTTTTTTGCAGGGAAAATTGAAGCCAGACAGACGGTGTGTGTTTATTCAGCATTAATTAGTCTTCGGCCACGTCTAGACTGAGCTAGGTACATACTGGGTTGTGCAGCTATGATAATCCGGTGACGGATGTCCCGGTGTTAACCCCCAGGACGTGTGTTTGCCCAGACGGAAAAAGCGTCTGGACGAGTTGTTTGTTTTTTGTTTGTTTTTTTTTACAACTTTGCAATAGAAAAATGATTTGGTACAAATTAAATGAAGCAAAGTTTGTCATGGCAGAAATAAAAAACCGGAACAAACTTTGAAACTAGCACAGTGTATCTTGTTTGGCCCCTGTTATAAATGTATATAATAATAATACATTATAATATAATTAAATGAAAAGTACAGTGATAATAACAAATACATTAGACAAGAGCACGGATTGAAATGAATAAAAAGAGACAAAACTTCATTGAGTAATAAAAATTGCATTAATAAAAATGAGAATGATATAATTTTAAAAAGCTAACGAACCGGCGGAATCATTTATTATTTTCTTGCTTATTTTGTCGCATTATCTTGCTTTTTATGCTCCGCTGCGGCGTAACAATATTTCATATTATATTTGATATTAACTCATGTGAATGTACGTGCGCATAACGCCATGGAGCACATCGTCTGCCCGAGCAATCGTTAATCACAGTACATTGCCTTCCCTCGGCCGTCTAGCCACGTTGGCCTATTTGCCTATTTTTCACCCCACACGCGCAGGCGACAATTAACTTCTACTTGATGCGTTTCTTTATTTATTTTTTTCATTTTCTTTTATTCTTTTTTTTTTTTTCTTCTTTTAATAGTAAAAAGATGAAACGATTTTCGGGGGGCACAAATAACAAAATAATAATGATCGTCTACAGATGTAGGTTGGCCTGACGAATATATGTTTGATTGATCGCCACGGGAGAACGGTCAGACGATAAGTCATTAAAATTTGAGGAGCTTTGAAATAGACCAACCCCGGCATCACAATTATTTATATATGATTTGCAACTTTGATTTGAAAAATAATTATAAATGAAGTTTACTATCTGAAAATGATATTTATTATTTCAAAATAAAATTTATTATTTAGGTGTGGACTTTATTATTTTTTACTACTGAATATACTTTTTCTTTTAAATAGTTTTAGGACAAAAAAAATAAATTAGTCACACTTTTTGATACACTTATAATGTGTTGAAGAGAAACGATAGTAGCTTAGCCAATCAAATAATGGTCATTATTTGATGTCTAGACACATATATCCGGAGCCAGTTGTTTATATTCAATGATAACAGTTTAGTTTTATGGTTTAGAAATTCGTGGAGCCAAATTAATTGAAAGAAAAAAAGAAGAAAATGAGAGTAGTTTTGCAAAGAATAATTTATGCAAATGGTGAATTCACTTTCAAATCCATTAGTTAAATTTTTTCTCGTGACCCATTTTTTGTTGCTTCTGAAAAGGTCGTGACTTCATTACCGACGATAATCCCGGGGAATTGATGAAAAAGGGACAGCCCCGAACGATGCATGCGCTTAAAATTCCCCTTTTTTTCTTTGTTCTTTTTTTTCTTCTTCTTCTCCTTGTCTTTTTCCTAAGTAAGTCAAGTGCTTGAGGTGATGGCAGGGTCTCATTTACGTGCCAGACGTGAAGTCGGGGGGTGGCACTTGGCCTAAATAACACTTGGCAAAAAAATTTGTCTCATGTAATAATCCTATTTAATTTCTTTATTTATCATTCAGGAAAAAATGAAATAAAAAAAAAAACCCCAACAAGATGAAAATGTTGAAGTTGTTTAGGAAACTTCATATTATAAATATGAAGAGCAAGATGAAATTGTAGCTGAGATTGGTTCAGAACAGTTTTTTGTTTTGAATTAAAAAGGATAAGAAGCTGCCGAAAAAGATAACTGTCTGCGATGAGAATTCTAAATCTAGACGTAGACAGGATGCTTTATTTGGAGAATGAGAGCTGCAAGGCAGATACCCGCACTTCCGACGCTGTATCGTTATCGCTATCGGAATAAATTAAATTATTTTATTAAATCGAATAGACGAGCGATTAAACTACCGTATTCGGGACTTATTTGGGACAACTTTTTTTTTCTTTTTATTGGCTTAACACTATTTTCTATAAAAATTATATTCAATTCATTTGAACAATTTATTTTTTTAATGGAGAAAGAATTTTAAATTATTTAATGTGGATTAAAGTGTGATTTTAACAAGAGAAAAATAATTTTTTTTCAAGCCCTATGATATTTCTGACTTTTGGCTTGTATTTATGTTACAGGTGCCACTGGTGAAAAATGCAAGCAAAGCCGGTCTTGGATCGAACAATATTAACTTAAGTGAACTGGAAGTGGATCCGGGTGTCGAAAAAAAACGTGCACTCTGGCAAAAGACACAACAACGTTACTATGAAATACCTGAATGAAAATGCATTTTCTAATTTTTTCCCTTTTTTATAACAAAAAAGTTGACTTCAATGAGTCGTTTTCTTTTATCATTAATTTTGTTCGGAAATTAATCAAATAACTTGGTGCAAGTTAATTTTTATTTACAAAACTATCAGAAAAAGAATTATAAATTAAAAAACAATATTAAAGTATTCAGATTCAAAGGTTCATCGATATTTTGAACTTTCTGGTATAAAGTTTTATTTGGTCTTAAAATTAAACCGAATCATATAAGAAACGTTAAAATAACTTGTTTCTCGCTGCAAATATTGATCGTCGATGAAAAAAAAGAAAAAAAACAGTGTTGAAATAATTGCATTTTGCACCAAACTCAGTTTGATATTTCGATTTCATTTAATTGTCTTGTTTGTATAAAATGTTAACACAAGGAAGCAAATACAAGAGACGACGTCTGGAAACTGTTTGTTTAGTCATTTCTCCTGATATTGAAACCGCGTCGGCTATTTTCGCTACTCCTTAGAATTGTTTTTCATAGTTTTCGTCACTTTACGCTCAGGCTATTTGGAAAGAAAACTTTGCCGAGGTGAATAACTCGTGGAAGAATGATTGTTTCCTTATTAAAAAAAGAAAGTATAAAAAAGACTTTTTTTATTCAATAAACAATTTATAAAATAAAATAAAACACATTTTATTTGAAAAGCAATTAAAAAACAAGTATAGATAGTAAAATCAAATAAAAAAGTTGTAACATAAAACGTTGGTGCAAAACCAGTCCCGAGTGCCCAAAAAAATGCCCCCCAAAAATTTTCGCTTGCTATCATTTTTATAAGTATCATAAAATCCGCGAGGCCGCGTTCTTTTTGTGTCCTTTTCTGTCTCCAATCGCAGCTGTTATTAGCCGCAAGGATATAAAATTGACTTTTTATCACGCTCCTCCAAAGAGACTGGAAATTAGTCAGAAATGAGGCTTGGACTTTTGTTCTCCAGCAGGCACATTCCACCAAAAATTTCATTTTTAACTTTACGATTCAATCAAATGTAAGTTTTACATTTTTAATTTGATGAAAAACAAATTAATTTAATTTTGTTTGTCAGCTTTTAAAAATTGGATTATGCGTTAATTGGACCTATAAATACAAATTAACGCTTCATTTTTTATTGCTATGAAATATTAAGGTCTTTGATATTCCGCAGAGACATGCAACTCTTTTTCGTCTGCAACTTTTGATTGCATTCTCTTGATCGGCACAGCAGAATGCCCCAAGTGCAAGGCAACATGAGTCAAGCGGGCGCTAACAAATGGCCGTCATTTGTCCCCTGTCAGCCATTTTTCGGAACCTTTTTGTCTAGCCCGACTTCGCCGTGATATACAACTTTTCCTTCTGTCAAATAGATCTCTTCAAGGTTTTTCAAAATGTAAACTCTTTTTTTCTCTTCGTTGATTATCTGCGGCAATTCTTGCAGCTACTAATAAAGAAGGCAATTTGAGGTAAACGCAAAATCGTGAATCAATCATTTGTCTCTAATAATCTGGAGCATCGTGGGGATCAAAAATTACACGTTCCCGCGGAGGATGTTCTGAGCTTGAATTCGTTATGAGGAGAGAGAAAGAGAGACCGGTTGCAGCATTTCATTTCCGCGCAAGGAAATGCATAATTGAAAGGCGAGGAGCATCGTAAATAACTGCACTAATTATTTCTAGCGTCCAATTTCCTGCCTTGAGCATAAAGTCTTGTGTGCAGAATTGGCTGCCTTATCGGCGTGACCAATCGTTACTTACAGGCCAAAACAAAAAGTTAAATGTCAAAGAAATAAATTAAAAAAAAGATTTCCTCTTATTTATGAAAATAAAGAAATGATAGTGTTAATTTAATATCTTCTTCGTCTACAGTTTCTCTTAAAGTTAGACACAATTTCAACTCGAAAACTTGGGTTTGCAAGTTTTCGATATTTTACGCACATATATGTATATTAGCTTTTAGTCCTTACGGCTTAGTTTATCTTTCATCACGCTCACCAACAAAAAATATAATTATGATCTGCTGGTGTATCCATTACTGAAAAGGCAACCGCAAGCGAGCATACGATATTGCGAATCGATCAGGTATCGATATCTGCATCAGTGTCCGGCAAAATCGCACTGAGTTAGATGAGATATTGGCGAAAGAGATAACAGACTAGCAAAAATTAGCAACGCGCGACGAACGTATTTTGATATACTATTACGTGTGAGTGTCTGTCGCGTGCAACCAGTCGTGCACCACAAAAGAGATGTAGTATTTCAGGCATGAGTAAACTCGCAATGCACCACGGCCAGGACATTCTAATGGACAACTATGTGCGGTTGCTAATTGAAGGCTGGGAATGCGGACGAAAACATCAACTGCCAGGATAGAGTTCCAAAAAAGATGGACCCAAACATGGATATTTTTTAACAACATTTTTACAAGTAGGATTCCAAATCTTAACATCATACATTTCAACAAAAGAAAGCTTTGGTTTAGAATTTAACCGATAAAGCAAGTAGCTGCAAAATTTTCAAGACGCAAATCGCTTAAAAGTTTAACACTCCAAATGTTCAAAGTTAAAAATAATGTATGGGTAATTCCAGCCTACATCAGCACAGCGACTGAAATTAAGGCTTTTAAATAATTTTTCAATAAATGGTATACCGCCAATGGGGGCGAGTCTACTTATTTTTGTAGTTGTTAACATTTCAAGTAGAATATTTCTCAACCCTTTGAGTCATACATTTTTTTACTAGTCCAATTTCAATAAAAATTGGTGCTCAGGGGTTTTCCGGGTCGCAGAATACAATCAGAAGTCAGATTTTCAAAATTCAAAATGGTGGATCCAATATAGTATTATATACTAAGTTTCAAGAAAACAATGCATTTTTAGATTTTTGGTCCATTTTGGATCCGCCATTTTCAATTTTGAAAATCTGACTCCAGATTCGTATTCAGCGACCCCGAAAATCCCTAACTAACAATAATTTTTGCAATTATTACAATTTTTTACTATGAAAAATCAGTCAAAGTCAAGTGTGACCTTTTTGACCCATCATGACTGAAAGGGTTAACAACAAAATCGAAAATTGGTTTTAATTAACTAATTTTCAATC
>JABFPM010003215.1:0-14788 GCA_022817325.1 Idris sp. 1 HC-2018
ATGATAAATCAGAATTTGTTGTGAAACTCATGTGGATAACTAACCGAAGCCGGCGCCTGCGTTACCAGGGGCCGTGCACATGTTTGTTAACGTCGTGATCGAGGCGTTCGACTGACTGACCGCGGCGGTGTCGGTGGGCCCCTCAGACTCTGTCAATGCATCGTCCACGCCGACTCGTTCAACGACGACAAACTGGTCGGCGGGAAATATCTTGAGAGGCTCCAGATAAATGTTCCCGTTACACTCCAGTATCTCGGCTGCGGGCACTGGATTTTCGAATCATATCTTCGTGCTGCTGCAGGCTCCTGTTGATATAAACAATCATATTAGTTTAAATCAAATAAAATTATAGAATTGGTAAAGGATATATTGCTTAATTCAATTTAAATTGTACACAATCATTTTATGCACAAGTTCAAATTCAATTGAATGGAAATGTAATATTAATCCGCTAGGTGGCGTCGTGATTAATGTAATTTTCAAGTGTATTAATTTTTCAATCAAATTTTAATGCCTTTGAAATAATAAAGAAATAAAAAATTTATTTTGTTACAGTATTAAGACGCCACCTGACGGATTTATTTCCACAATCTCATTGGATGAGTGAAAAAAGGTTTAAATTACATTCCTGAGAAAAAGTACATTTAATTTTTCAACTTTGAAAGTTTGATAAAAATATTCTTATACGTTTATAACAACAATTGGCTGTGTAATTATTTTATCATTTATAACAAACGATTAATGTTAACAATAAAGAAGACTAATAAACAAACAACTGCCAATTCATCCAAAAAGTTCTAATATATAAAAATATCTTTTTTAATGAATACTCCTAATCCCCCGCATTAGACTTGTTTCAAAAACCAAAACAAAATTCTGACACGTCGGCCACCTGTCACCCAGAGACATATTCATTTACCCATGTCAACAATACGAATCTTTAATTCAAATCACAATTTCCCCGTTGAACACTTTACAATTTACAATAATAACATCTACAACAATGAAAATTGTTTAAAATATTTCAAAATTAAAAATAATAAATTGAAAATCAATTTTGCAAAAAGTTAATTATAAAAAGAAAGAAAACAAATAGCAGCGATAATCGCGCTTAAAATATTTGTAATAAACATTTGTTCTGAATCATACGTCATAGAGGTATAAAAATTGGAGCCCGCACATGTAGCAGGATCTTTACTTTTGCTGCAACAATAAAAGTGCAAAATGTTTGCAAAAACTTTACAACAATTGTCAACAATTAAAGCTGCGCAGATGATTTTTGTTGAATTATCGTGTTGATTATTGTATTGCAAAGAGGTTGAGTCGGGTAAACAATGACGGACGACGGGGTTTGGCGTTTTTTTCGGGCAGCACTTACCTCGTGGTTGGCGGGCCCGCGGCGCGCCGACAAAGGGGCGCGATTTTTTGAGCCGGACGCGGCGTGGCGTGCGGCCTCGGGCGGGCTGCCGACGTCGGCTGTGCCTTTTGGCGTCCGCGCGCGACAGAGAGAGACAACCTCGGCGCTGACTGCGTCCCGAGCTGGGCTGCGAGGCGACACGAGGCGAACGGCCACGGGGAGCTCGCGCGCCACCAAGGCCGGGTTGGCGGGCGAACGCGTCGCTTAAGACGTACGTAGGGTCGGGGCCACGCGCGACCGATGCTCACTTCAATCGCCGCAATCCCACACAATCGCACATTTTACTGTCGCATACAAACTAGACTCATATATCGGCCATTTTATTTGTAAACTACCAAAAAACAGGGTCGCCAATTTCATAAGTCACTCACGGCGGCGCCACGCTCGATCAAAAACGTTTATTCTTTCGTTGTGGCGGCACTCAAACTTTTTTGCGCGCCAAAGTTTGAATTGAATTTTTAAACTTGTCTATTTTTTAACGTAATTTTTTCAAATTCAATTTTGTATTTACGTTCAAAATGTAATTTTAAATATAAAATAAGAAAAATTAAATTAAAAATGAAATGTAATTTTGATTATAAAAATTCTTTGAAAAGAAATTAAATATTTTTTGTTTTTTTAAAAGTGAATTAAGCATTTTTTAATATAGTGGATTATTTGTTTTTATTTTATAAGTCGTAAAAATATTTTTTTTTTAAATTTAGTTTAATTTAAATAAACAAATTAATTATTTACTAGAAAAACATGTTTATGGAGATGTCAAAATGTTCGATAGATATTATTTGTAAGGTATAGGTATTGAGCAGACTATATCTGGTTGTTCTGGGCATCGTTGCAAAGCGAACTCAGCAACTGATAACCAACTCATTCGTTAATAACCACGTTCGCGGTTTGGCTAAAAGCCATTGCATGCTAGAATGAGTGGAAAGACCGCTTTTAGCGACGTACCATAAGGTGGCCAATCAAGTTTGTTTGCCTTAAATATCTCTGTTTAGCACTGTATTAATTATCGCATTTGAAAAAAAATGTTTACAATCTTTTTTAAATATTGTTGAATTTAATATTTTGCAATGAAATTTATCACTTGAATTGATTAATCTTAATTAGATAACTTAAAATTCAACATTTTGTTAACTAACTTTTTGAAAATGTTAAAAATCTACTTTAATTAAAACATTATTTTAATTGTTTAAAATTATTAAATAATAGTTTTTAATTGCATTAACACATTAGTTTATTTTACATTTTGCTTGTAAAATAAATGAAAAGTTTTTTTTTTTTTCAATTACAGATTTTATTTTCATTAAATATAAATTATGGAATAAAAATTCAACGTCGATACATTTCCCAGTGGGGAAATGTTCTCCCACATTGTTGAGTTTCTGGTTCTTCGATAATGGCTGCTAATTAGCATGCCCCTAACAAAATTGTCCCTGGCAAAGCGTGAGATGACTGCGACACATTGTTCTCCTCGATTTCTTCTTCTGTTATTAACGTGATTGTGAATATTACTTTCACACAGAGCGTATGTTTGATACAAAATTTACAATACATAACGATGAAGCTAAAAACTATTTTTTTTAATTTTAAATGAAAAAAAATTAAAAATTTGTAAGTCAAAAATGTAAGCAGAAAAATTACATTTTTCTATTACATTTTAAATCAATAATTTTTCCTTTAAGGTGATATGTCAGTCGATTTCAGGGTGTCTCTCTCACTCATATGCAAAATCCAATAGTTCTGTCTCCTTCCCACTTATGTGACTGATATGTCACCTTAATATGATAAAATATTTGTGATATTTACATTTTTTTTAAATTTACTTCTTACATTTCAAAATTGTAGGAATTGAATTAAATAAACATATTATGTTTATATTATATACGTGTTATATTGAAATGTTACACTATGTTATTAATAAATTTTAGTTTACAAACGTATTGAAAAGTACACTAGTTTCAAAATATATATTACTTTAATTTGTATATGGGCAATTCTCTAGAACTTTTAACTTTTAATTTGCCAAATTTTTGAAAAAAAGTTTTAGCACATCTTAGTTTTATCACAATTATCATTTATAATTACTTTAAAATGAATAATATAAAGTCGAACAGTGATAAATTATATGCGTGTAACTTTAAATTAATATTTAATTGTGAAAACATAAGTAAATATTACGTCATCTGACAACTTTTCTGTTCTAATGTCAAAGACGTAATATTTGGAAACTGTTTTTCAATTATTGAGGTGGTTTTTAATATATAACTAGATTTTATTGCACGCACATATATTTGATTACATCAAGATACTGTGCAGTTCATCTAGAAATAATAAAGTACTTTTTAAATATAAATATTTTCAATTACAAAATGTATTACGTCTTTGATGTCAAATTTCAGGGGCATATTTTAATAATTTTTTTAGCTTACAGATTTAATGCGCATCATTTGAATTGTGCTTAGTGTATTTGTAAAAGTTAAAAGTAATGTTTATTAATTTTTTAAATGCAGTTTAACTTTGTGCTTATAAATTAAAAAAGAAAATGTTTATGCGTAACAATTCGAACTTGGGATTGTGACATATTTTCAAAATATAATTCCTATAAACGTATAAATACAGTCAAACCTGGATAAATGGGAAAACTCTATAACTGAGACATATTTCCCAGTCCCAGCATCTTGAAGCCTAAAAACCTGTATAAGTGGAATTTTTTAACCTCTAAGTGTGACAAGAAATTTTTGGCCAGTAGATGTCGCTGTTTAGGGGAAAATTCATTTTTCTTGTAAATAAGACAAAAGTTGTTGTTTATTTACAGAATGCGAAATCAAATTTTATTCGTAGTAATTTATAATATCATTGACAAATTTTAAAATGGCAAAACGAAAGTTAAAAATTTTATCAAACAGTGAAAAGTTAAACTTGATTTTAACAATGATATTATTGAGTCTTGTCATTCACTTTCATCGGAAGTAAATGAACAAGATCAAGAATTCAATAGTCAACCGGAACTGCTGCAAAAAGTTATTACGAAACGTGAAGCTGAAAAAGCTCTTGAAACATTACATAAATACTTTGAATTTTCTGTAACCTCTCAAAACGTGTTTGATAAGATTTATGAATTAGAAAAAAGTCTATTCAAAATTGATAATATGAAACAAACCAAAGTGACTAATTTTTTTAAGCAGTTTTGTTTATCGTTATGTTGCATATGTAAATGTGAAATAAATAAATTTCCTAATTACTATTAAAGTGAGTTGAAATTGATTTATTTAGAACCTCTTTAAGTGGGACGATAATTTTATTAACCTGGATAAGTGGGAAACCTCTTTAAATGAGACAAAACGAGCGGTTCCTTGGAGTACCCACTTATCCAGGTTTGACTGTACTTACAAAGTGAAAAAATACAATAAAGTGTGCAAACCATAAAATCTAAAATCTTCAATTTAATAATCTATAAAATGAAAATAAAATGCGAGGGATAGGTAGGTTAAAAGTTCTAGAGATTTGCTCATATAGAGAAATTAGGTATTTAGTTAGAAGAATGCCGAATGACCTTCTTTTATTTAATTAGCTTACTGTATGGATTTAAGAGCCTTAAAATATTTGTTATGTCAAATTACAATTGTTATTTGTTAATTTATCTTATATCCAAACCTTATGTATTGTGCCACCTAACATTTTTGCCAAAACTTTCACTTTTGAGCGTAAGTTCCTTTTTAGAATCCGGCGGTTCAATTATTAAAAAATTAAGATTATTAATAACAAATAAAAAAATAAAAATAAATATCTTGGAAAAATAAATGTCTGGCAATTAAAATATTGATGGATAATAATTTTTGTTTGTATTTATTGAATAAAACAAATATGTATAAGATACAAATGTCAAATATTAAAAAATATGAATTTAAAATTAAAAAATGAAAAAGAATATTTGAGAGATTTTTTGTTTAATTTTTTTCTTTAAAAAAATCAATAATCATTTATTATTTTTCATTGTTTACTTTTTAATTAATATTTGTTAACATTTATAACTTTTAAATTTTAAACATTGTAGTAACTAATGAAGAAATAATGAAGACATTTATTTTGCTTGAACTAATTTTTGTTATTTTTATGTTTTATAATTTTAATTTTTTGATAATTATGTACTTCATTTTTACATTATTTATATTCATATATTTGGTTCACCATTTTCAAAATTTGCAATTAAATGTTTTAAAATTATATATATTTAAAATCACACTTCTATCGATTTTTTCTTTTATTCCATTATTACATTATTGCAAAAGTATATATATTTCAAATGATACACGTACATTCAGAAAAAAATGTGCTTTAATTCATTTTATCAATTAAATAATGCTGTACAAAAATTCAATTAGTTGTAAAGTTCAATTAATCGATAAATAGAAGAATTTTTCCAAAATTGTCATACAAATATGTGAAGGTTGAGTAGCTCCGAACAACACCGGGTTCTCTTTTCAAGGAGTCTTTAAAGCGTATCGATACAATTTTTTTAAATTAACAAAATGTAGAGAATTCAAAATTGTTTTCAGAAAATATTACTGAAAATCTTAGGAAATTCTCGAAAAGGTTATAAATGCCAACATTTTTATCAAAACTCTTTAGAAACTCTTTATAAAGATGAGTCCCAAGTTGCTTATCCTTCAAATTGTTTTATCAAAATTTCATAAAAACCCTTCTTCTCATCAATTAATTAAAATGATTAATTTATTGAACTTTACAATAATTCATTGCAATTTTATACAGCGCTACAATTTAATTATATCGTAAACAAAACAAAATAAATCGCATTATTAAAAATTGACATTACACCCGAAAAAGTAAATTTGTATTAATATTTTATTTTCGAGTTTTTTGAATGTGACAGAAAAATTACTCAATTTATTTGGAAAACAGAAATTATTTATTGTATACAAATTATATCTAAATAAAAATTTAAAGATAATGTTTTTTTTAACTCTTACCTTGACTCTGCTTGAAACCGAGCCGACTGAATAATTGCGGGTGATTGTGCCCCGTTCCTGCTGTTGGGTAAGCCCGCAAGTTTTCTTTAAACGTTCAGACACTTCTGGGATAG
Organism: Idris sp. 1 HC-2018; assembly: GCA_022817325.1. NCBI lineage: Eukaryota > Metazoa > Arthropoda > Insecta > Hymenoptera > Scelionidae > Idris > Idris sp. 1 HC-2018. Next base: position 6,519 of record JABFPM010003215.1, read on the forward strand.
CTACGCTGATGTCCGATGAAGAACTGCACGAGTCCAGTTGTGTCGAATTTTTGCGAGACGTTTTAACTTCAAAGGACTGCGACTGCGAGGCACTGACTTCTTCAGCTGTTACCGCAGATGACCCGGCTCCTTCGGAATCCGCTCCGGGCGCCGCGTCCCACGGGCACACATCGTCCACAGGGCGAACTGTTGCTTCCGCTGCACCAGCATTCCTGACAACACAAACTTATATTATATGACGCAATTTTTGCTCCAATTTTAATTACACTTAGTGGAACTTTTCACTTTCACAAATGTATTTCAAATAACGAAAATGTCATTCTATGTCACAAAATAGGAAAACTAGTTTTACCGAAAACTAAATCCTAATTTCATCTCAATTAGTTACTAAATTTTATTAATGAGATACTCTTACTTTCAATGTTCCTGTCTAATTTATACATACGATTTTATGTTCTATTAAATGTTAAACTTGGATACTCCATGACTGTAAAGCTAATTTATGGGAAGTAAATGTTCCGAAACAGAAACTAACCCTTTTTGTTCTCTAATAATCATAATTTATTCACGTCATGCCTTCGGATTAAATTGAAATTACTTTGCATAAGTTTAATCGACAAAAACAAATATAAAAAATAATAATTTACAATAACTTTATTTCAAAATTTTACTGATCGCAAGTTTGAATTTATTATCGTTAAATAATTATTATATCTAAAACTTATATTGAAACCTGATCTCACCGTTAAATTAATAAGACTTGATGGTTATGAAACTAGATGGTTTCACTTTAAAACTTTTATCTTAAATATATATATATATAAGGAAAATAATAAAGTTTCAATCTGAAATCTTTCTCAATGAAACTTGTTAAATAAAATAAATTTTTTAATCAATACCTATTTATAAAATCCATTGATGTTTAACAAATAAAATAATATTTGTATTTTTAGCAAAACAGTTGTTAATATTTTGAATAACATTTTACATCACGAAACAGTATACACATTGAATGTAAATTTTTCACTTTAACCGAAAAAAAAAAATATTTGTAAAATAAGTTATTTACTTTAAAAATGAGAATGAAATTTTATCTTCACAGAAGTTAACATTTATTTTGAAATCAAATTTCAATAGTGATAAAAGATTTATATAATGTTATTTTCCCGGAACATCTATTTTTCGTATCATTAAACAGTAATGTTACATGAAAACACACTGAGAAACATGTAGCCGCGATATTTTACACGTCGCAAAATTAGGAAGCGGTTGGTAAACTTGGCCCAAGTGGCGTGAATATTTAATCGCACGATAAAATATTTTTGAAACCAATATAAGCCAGGGATTATATACAACTATTCGAATTACAACTATTGCGAATTTAAAAAACAAAAGAAATAATGAAAACAGCAGTTGCTCGTTATTTTTATAACTCGCGTTCAATTATTTATTTCTGTTTACAAATGCAACGAGTGCATATGAAATGTCAATTTGTCCAACTTTTTACTTTTTAATATGATACGATTTATAAAAGAACACCAACTGTCAATGACTTTTATAATTTTTTTTCAATGAATCAATGATATGTACAATCGAAGTGAAAACAATCATGGTAATTTTTGTCGGAAATATAAATTACAAAAAAAAGTATAAAAAAAACAATGAAAAATTGTTTTCAAATTAAAGAAGAAAAAGTTTTTCCGACAAAAATTTCCATTTGGATTGTATTATGGCGGTAAACAAGTGCAAAACAAATACACAACAAGAAAACACACGTAGAGTTTAAATTAGATGTCAATTTTAATTTAAGAAAATACATTTGATGGCTGGAAATGCGTGCAAAATTGAAATCTGAAATTAAGGTTCATGTACTATTATTTGTATATTTCTTCTTAAATAAATTGAATGAAATTTAATCATTTATACAACTTTTTTAAATTTCTGATGTTGAAACGTGTGTAAAAAGATGCTTTAATAAATATATACATAATATAATCTTATATTCAGCGTCGACCAATATTTCTACAATGTCTTGGATTAAAAAAAGAAATTACATAATCATAAAGTCATTATATATACATCGCGACCTCACAAATCAACATTAAGCTAAATCGCTTAACAAGAGCAAACACTTCACCCAAACAAGATTGCATCAATTTAGTTTAAAAAGACAGAAAAAAAAGAGACAGAGAAATAGAGAACGGGAGAATGTGAGAGAGAGAAAACACAACCGACAGATAATTACCACTAAATACAAGTAAACTCAACACAAAAAGTGATAATGATCCGTGATAAAAAGATCTGCGATATGTTGAATAAATTTCTGTCAGATGATTACCCTGCAGATGGAAAATAAAATCGATTTTTATTAATATTCTATCATTTCAAATTAAAAAAAATTATTTGATCAAATTTTTGTCACATCTTTCAAGTAGAATCTTTTTTATTGTAGCAATTGAATAAAATTGATCGAACATGTAGCTGTACATACTTGTGAGGCACAAAACATTTTATGTGTTAAAGTGAGACAACATAAAGATACCAATTTTAAAAAGATTCTACAAATTTATTTTTAAATCAAAATATTTTATTAATTTATGTAAAAACTGACAATTTACTAGCAGCTAATGAAATTATAAAAGTAATAATTTCTGTTGAATGTAATACAATATTTTTAATGAACATTTTATTGAATGTAAAATGGTTTATAAGAATAAATATTAATAAAATTAAAATATAAAGAATACTTTTATAAAAAAGTAAAAAAAAACTGTACAAAAATATACTACATTTAATTTACGAATAATTGATTTGAAAAAATAGACTCATGCTTAAAAGATTGTATTTCATAAGAATTAATCAAATCAAAATAGAGTTGCTATGAATTTGAATGATTTCAGCTAAGTAAATCGTCACGTTTTACTCATAATTCCTGTTTTTTTTCAGTATGAGTATGTAATATAAAAATGAGCCAAAGGTACACCGACAGAATATATAAAATTGAACGAACGATACACCAGTAAAAGATGCGACGAGAAACGTTGCAAAAACAACTTACTGCAGACCACGAGGACTAGGCCTTGAAGGGATCTTTACGAAGCGAGCCAGATCTCCCCTGAAATTATGTTTTCATCAAAAGTCCACTTTTGCCCGCGACTTTTGCTCAAATAATTTTGTAAATCAAAAAAAAATTGCTTCATCTTGTTTGAAAGAGTCCATAATTGGAATGATTAGTTTTTGATGGACTGATTTAAACGAGGAAGTGCAATTAGCCAGAGTAGCAAGACGTACCTATACGGTATGTCGGTGAGATTGGATTGGCTGTGCGAGTGTGGCACGTGCGGAGTCGCTGTTACGTCTCGGACTCCACATATTGCCAACTCATGAGCCGATCCAGACAAACTCCGATCGCTGCCACGTCGTCTTGTGCCTGCGACAGTGCTGATTGCATGCTGTTGTTGCAGACTTCCAACTATCGGTGCAGTCGTTGATGATATTTTGTTTTTTCCTTGACCACCGAATCGAAAGAACCTGCAAATCATTTTTTATCTTTAAGTCTAGAAGAAAATAAAAAACTTAAAAACAATATTGAATGATAAACATCTTAAAAGAATTTCAAAATTTTGCAAAACTTTGTTTATTCCAAGTCAGAGTTAAAATAATTAAGAATGTTTGTTGAAAAAATAAATGAAAAATTTTGCATTGAGAAATTTAACTTATTAATATATAAATAACTTTGTATTATATCTGATACATAAAATAAATATTAAATATTCTACAATAAACATTAATTAACTTTATTTGAGTTCAAACTGGAACGCATATTGCATATAGCTGATCAGCAATTTTTTACAAAAAAATCATTAAATCAGCTTGTATCATTATTTTTAATTTATCTTTGAAATATTGACTAGTTTATATGTTTTTAATTACTAATTTATTTAATAAAAGTATTTAAACTCTATTAATTTTATTTTCAATAAAAAAAAAATATTCAAATACCTTTTTTTTTGAAGTGGCTGTACTCCGGCAGCTAGAAGATTTCTATAATGATCTGAACGAATGAACCTCGGATAACAGTCCTTTTTAAGAAGCAACGTATACACGTGCTCAGCAGCAGCATCAAACGTAAATCTACTAACATTTTTCATTTCTTGGTGAACTCTTTCCATCGTCTTTCCATCAATGTTAATTTCACATGGGGCACCGGGTGCTAGAAATTCTCTGTACAATTTTTATTGATTAGTTTTACAATCAATCCCAAATGAAAACTTGTCAATTATAAAATATTACCTAAAAATCTCGTTAACTTTATTAGATATCTGTGCCTGAGTACTGTGCCTAAGATCTTTTACTGCAAGCCAAAACCTTATATTTTCGTGACTATATTCTTTCCTTAAATAATTCGTAAATTCTTGTAAACCTGAAAAAAGATAGGAAAGCAAAAATAGAAATTAAACTGCAAATTAAATGATTACTCAACTCGTTTACTGTAAAATTATTCACCTGTTGGATCAGACATTAATTCTTCCAATGATATTCCCCATCTTTTTACTCGCTTTTCTGTAGGAACTTCCACCCTGAGATTAAAATTAAACATTCAATTAGTCAAAGCTTTGATGAAGGAGAAAAATTTACATTCTCAATATAATTAATGGTAAAGCTTACAAAGGACTATTTAATTGCCAAAATGTTTGATCATCGGTGATCCATGGATTGGAAGGTAGAGGTTGTGCGATCATTGGATCATATTCCATATAAGTTTCGAAATGCGACTTCAAGTTTTCAATAGCGACGGAAACCTTAATTCGCGTACGTGTCAGACTATTTTCTAAAAGTTTTACCTAAAAAAGACCAAATTCAAGTAGTGATTAAAATTACAATTAAACAAGAAGTTGAATAAATATCTGACAAACATTATTATTTGTTGTTTCGCAAATATGATGATTTGAAAAGGCAATAAATGTCTTATACAATTAGCCAATTTGCACGTTAATAGATGCTCACGATATGGGCACTATCAAATCATCGATAAAACGTGCATAACGATACTTTGCCCGTGCAAGTCACGTTTTTAAAATCAAAGCCAACCAACGTTAAGGACGTTGTTTTCTCTTATCCCTGTCAACATTCTTCCTTATAAACAAGAAATCAAGTTTTACGATACAATGCCGTTCTGGCAACGTTGCCTATATGCTATTAACCAACACATGACTTTTTAACTTTGATTTTTTTTCAACTTTAATGAAAGCAAAATTTAATGATTTTACAAAAGTATAAATTAAATAAATAAATCAAATCTGGGCTTAAATCTGAGTTTTTTCAGTTCAAAATCAAAAACATAGACTGAATTTTGTAACAAAAATTTTATGAAATTTAATATGAATAAACTTAAATAAAATTAATATCTTATTTTAATTGAAACAATTTGATTCAATAGTTGAATGTTGTATGGGCTACCCAAATCTTCCTTTAGTATAGAGTAGCGTTGAGAGGCGGTGTTGCCACGTATGTTAGACCCATCTTCACATTTCCTTCTTTTTATTAATTCTGGACCTAATTTTGTATTTTATATATCAATTACTCGCGAACCCGTCGGGCGAATGAATTTTTATTTACATCATTTTACTTTAAATTTATTACTGTATATTATACTGTTTTTGTAAAGTGATTGTCAAATGGGATTTATTGTAAATAAAAAAGATTTTAAAAAAATACACGTCGCTGCTAATACACTCTGCATAATTTGACTGTCAACTTTGAATATTTTAATGACAATATTTCAAAAACAGTTCGGACGATTTGCTTAAAAATGTAACCATGCGTAGCAATAAACTTTACCAACGGGCCTGTAAAATTTCAAAATGATTGTCAAAAAATTCAATTTTAAAGACAACGTCCTCAAATGAAATAATTGCGTATCATACTCTGTCATGGCAATTACGTTGCATTTGTGTGTGCTTGAAAGTTTGTGATGATTGTTTGCAGGACGGCTTCAAAGATATATTTACGCAAGAGCAATTTTGCCCTGAACAAAGTAATTGATTTTTACCTCGCGTTGTAAATCAGTGAGAGTGCGTTTGCGAGGTGGAGCACGTGGTAGTCCTGGCCGTGCACGAGTGGGCACAGGCACCGCCTCGAGGCTGCTCAAACAACCAGGTGGTGGTCGATAAACCCTCCAGAAGGCTCTTTCTTGCGAATCACTCACTATTTTGTCACCTTTCTTACGTTCTTTCGATAGTCGTACCTAAAATCATTCAATTAATCAATTTATTTGCAGTGACAAATTTGCTAGAAACCCATGAAAGAAATTTACAAGAAATCAAATTATCTTCTTTGACGGTTTAAAATTAACAATTTTTCTTTCCATCTTAATTTAGAAATATTTCTAAATGATTTATCCCAGGAAAACCCCCAAAATAAAATCCAACTCTTTGTTTTTAATTTTAAATTGCAACTAAGAAGAATAATTATCGCATTGCTTTACATTAGTAAAATTGTTAATCACAATAATAACACTATACTGTCTTCCCAGGATTTATTACTCGTCTGGGATTTAATGGATGGTCCTAATCACGGATGCTAATTTACGTCCATGCAGTTGAAGGGATCTACCAAATTTTATTGAAGCAATTTAGTTTCTGTTTTGGTTAATAGGTTCAATTTCCTTATTTATCTGACAGCTGGTAATTCAGAAAAAAATAAGACCTTTTTCCTGGCTTTCTGTCAATATTTCGAGAAAAAAAATTAACTCTTTGATGCCTTTAAGTGAATAGGAATTTTAAATGTGTCAATCATTGTGCCCTGTCCGGCTTCTCATCAGGTGTAGTTGGATTTTCTCTGTGTAACTACCTTTGATTGCAACCCGCTTTGTCTGCCTCTTTGAGATAAGTTCAAAAAGGGAATGAAAGTCAATTATCAAAGTCTCGCTAAAACTGATCAATATCATTTTCAGACTTGAGGTTTCTGAATTAATTAAATATTGCTTTTGAAATGCGAGTATGAGAAGTTCGACGGAATGTCCTGAACGTCAGAATAATATTGCTCACATATTTTCAATACAAGTTTTCTTAATTACTGTAACTTAACTGTCATGTTATTTATGTCATTTTCGAGAAATTTACCTGTTCTTCTGCTTGCAGTTGTATAATGTCCCATTTATTTGCTAAATTCTTTTTCAAACCATTCAGGGACTCCTATAAAACAGGCAAAATTTTTTATTAATTTTGTATTTTGAATAAAGTATCGAAGGAGAAATTTACAACTTACGATTTCGTAGTCTTCTAGAGCGTGACGCTGTTTGTTCCTCAAGGTGCGCTTTGCTAGATAAATCGCGTACTCCACGTTATCTGGTGTCTTGTGCTGCCGTGGCCAATAGTAGGGTATCTGTTAAATTTTGAAAACAAATTTCGTTTCAATATTTTCTGAATACATATAATTCTCTGGATTCGGCGAAAACTAGATCATGTCCAAATCTAATTGAATTTCGTATAAATGATCACATTTGATAAGATTTAATTAATTCTTGATGTAGATTCAGAAATTATCAGGTCAGATGATATTTAACTGAATTAATACTAAAAATCAATTGAATTGCATCAAATTGTCTCAACCAAATATTTGATTAAAAATTGCAAATTTAATTTTAGATTTGATTGATGGTTTTGTTTGATTAAAATAAAAAATTTAATTTGTAAAGAGAAAAATACATATTCCTCACCTGAAACCTATAAAGAGAGCTGTCATCCTTTACAGTCAAAGTCTTGGAGTCGTTTACTGGGAAGAAGTAGCCATAAAGGCAAAGTTGATTAGCAATGTGAACCGCCTCTACTGCAAATACAGAACCAATAACACCATTTGAGAAACAAGTCAAAATATTGTACAGATGTTTTAACTGTCGAAACACAGTCTTTGTACAGACTTTTAATTGGGAAATTAACTTGTACAAGCAATTGATACATTATTTTGTTAACACACAGTGCACTTTGTGAAACAGTTTCAATTTTATTACTTCCATTATGAGAGAGAGAGAGAGAGAGAGAGAGAGAGAGAGAGAGAGAGAGAGAGAGAGTTTACATTACATAAAAAGGAAATTGAAACAAGAAAAGTTATTAATTTAGTTTTATTTTTGCACATTTTTGTAGACAAATAAAATATTACTGTGTGTAAACGTAAGTAAAAATTATAGAAATGGGCTATGATTTGATTATGAACATTGGATTTAAATTGCAAGAAGTACGGGGTACATTTGAATGCACAATTTTGAAGCT
>JABFPM010003216.1:0-14784 GCA_022817325.1 Idris sp. 1 HC-2018
CCCCCCCCCCCCTTCTTCTCAATTTAATTTTTTTAATATTTATATTTTCTGACACAGTTTAGTGGCCAAAGTTTATAACATCTTAACAACAATTATTAAGTTTATAAATACAAATTGATGAATAAAAAAATAAATATTTATGGATATTTCAAAAAAGGATACAGTTATAATTTTCTCTCCATTAGTAAATTTCAACTGCAAAATTGATACCAGATCTGACATACTGAACCAAAATTTTCTGCAAAAAACAACAAAACATAATTTCTATCCAACAAAATTAAATAAATTTAAAAAAGAAGAAAAACAGGTGACAGTACTCACGTGAGAATGATTTATAACTAATTACCACATTTTCATTGTAACATATAATCTTATCTTTATTATATTTTATTGTTATGCATAGCAGGCTTGAAAAATAAAATGAATATTTTTCTTCAAAAAGAGCACATTCAAAACTATATAGTGTCTAACAAGAATTGACAGTTAATCATTACAAAAATATACATATATACAGCGAGTTAATTAATAATGGAAGATTCTTTTTATTTACATTTTTACAATTTAATTAACGACTTTTATAGGTTAAAATAAAATAATTTTTAATTCATGAAAATGCAGACGATTAAAATAATGTTTACAACGACGATACACAATTACAACATAAGTTATTTTTATGAATCACAAAGTAAGTATTGTATACTATACCTTTCAATTAGAATTAATTACACAGAGGAGCAGTGTTTGACATAATAACTTTTCTTACAACAACAACACTATTTTAATTTACGATTTATTTATGCCGACGTGCTATCTGTTTTTACAACTGTCAACAACACCATGACATATATCTGTGTATTTACAATGATTATTAGCAACTAAAGAAAGATGTTTAAATACACTCCCATATATGATCTTTCAAAAAGTAAACTCAAGTTTTAGATAAGAAGCAAATACAGAAATATCTTCTTTCGTATTGACGACCTCTGTCAGCTCATTGAACAACTAAATTTAAAAAATATATATAAATAAATAAAAAAGTGTTTTTTTTGTGTGTTTTGGGTTATTATTTATTTTTGGTTGATAAATGTTACTTTGGTTTTGACTTTAGGAAAAGGTAAACACGTTTGTGCTGCAATAATATTCGAGTCCCAAAGTTGGAGCAAGTTTTTTAAAAATGTCGCTGTTAAATGTCATTTTTCGAAAATGTTTGTATGATTATAAAAAATTGGCATGTTTAAGTGTGCAAGTGAGGTCTCATTGTATTTTAGTTGATAGTTTACAAAAAAGTTGTGGAAATGAACGTCAGAACGAGGGGTTATTGTTGAAATATGATTCTAACCTTGTTGTCACGAAAAGATTTAAAAAACTATCTAAAGCACAAAAAGTAAGGATTAATTGTATTTTAATTAAAAAAATTCCTTTTTTAAAAAGGCCTATAAGAACCGACGAGATAGTTATGAATTCAAAATAACTACTTTATTATAAACTTGATATTTTGTATGACAAACCAAAAGATAAAGATCCGATTTCTAAAAAAACAATTTAGTTTATAAGATTCCATGCAAAAATTATAATAGTGTATATTGATCAAGCAAAAAAGTATATGTAAAAAAGGCTTTATGAACATAAAACCGATTATAAAAAACATCCAAAAAATCATTATCCAAAGCATTAACCAAACATGCTTTGGACAATTATCATATGTTTAATTTTGATGAAGCTTCTGTGGTCTGCAACGAACAAAATTACAGAAAAAGATCAACAAAAGAAATGATTTATATAAAAAAGAAAAGAATGCAATAAATGAAAGAACTGACACACAAAAACTTAATCTAATTCATAATAATGTAGAATTACTTTTAACATTATTATTATTATTGATTCAGATCTGTATACAATTAGTTTTGTAATTGACCATGTAAAAAATGTGTACGTATTATTGTTCACTTTGAAAATGAAGTTGGTAAACAAATTCGAAACGTCAGTTTTGACATTTGAAAAATAAATTATAATTTTTCATAAAACATTCCACATAGAGTAGTTATTTTTAATTCATAACTATCTCTTCCGTTCTTGTAGGTTCTTTTACAAAATGAATTTTTTTTAATTATAATTAAGGAACGAGTGGAAAAATCTTAAATAAATTTGAATTTTATTTTACTTTTTTAAAATACTTGACACTTAATGTTGTTAAAAGTTTTTTTTTAATTATTTCAAATTAAAATTTTAAATATAAATATCATTAAAAGTATAAAAAGTAAGAATCAATCAATTTATTTTAACTGTTTAAATTTAAACTTTGTTTAATTTAAAATAATTTTAAAAAAACTCATAATGTTTAGATTTATGAAGAAATAGACAAAATGCAAGAAGAAGAAAGTGATACTGAAGATGATGAAGATGAAGATGATTCTGGATTAAAAAAGTACACTTATAAAGTGAATTCTCTGAGACTAGACACAGTTACAAAAACTGCAGCTGGCATGTCCAGACAGTAAGATCCAAATTTTTCAATATAAAATCAAACAATTTTCAGTATTTATGCATTATTTTATTTATATAACCGTTATTGAATTTAATGTCGCTTGCTTGTTAATTTTAATATGAGTTTATTTTTGGTTTTTCAGAAATGTAGAAAAATCTTTTTATAAAGGAAAATTGTACGTCAATGGAGAACATGTAAATAAAAAAGGAAATGATGTAAGTTAAAAATTTTAGCTTTAAAAATTAAATATTTTAAAAATTAAATTTAAAAGTTCTCTTGATAATTTTAAATTCAAATTTTCAGGTAAAAATAGGAGACGTTATCGACCTAATCAAAGGACCATCGAAGATTGAAAATAAAGTGCAAATGATCCGAATAAATCTACTTGATTTCAAGTTAGATAAGGGAGGATATGTGCTAATTTTGACAAAAGAAACTATTGATACAAATGAATATAGCATAAAAGAAGAAGAAGAGTAATCTAAAGTAAATAATTAATTACAAATATATTTTAAAAATTACATACTCTTGTAATATTATGTACATTTTTATTTACTTTCTTGCTTGTATACAAAATAAAGTTAGCTTACAATAAGTTCCAAGCCAACTTTCAAAATCTTTTTTACAAACATTTACATTATTTTAAATTAAAAAAATTAGATTTTGTAACGATTGATGCTGAAATAACTCCTTTTAAAGACAATTTTCTCAGTTCATTCTGTATGTCTTGCACATTGTAGTGACTTGAAATTTTCTGTAAAAGATCAAATTTTAATTTTAACTTTAAATCTAAATAAAATTATCGAAAATGAGGATTTTAATTTATTTAAAAACTTACTGATACAATTTTTTTTTTTTTATCGTCACTCAAAAAGGGAATCAAAGATGCAGCAAACCAAGGTTGATATGACTGGAAAAAACTGATCAGCGAATCTTCGAAATTTAAATCATAAATCATAGGACAAACTTGTAGGACTTTTAACATTTCAATGCATTCGTCAATCTGCTCCTCAGTTGGCGGTATCCCTAATTTATTGAAAGTCTTGTCCACGATTAATTGCCAGCAAGAAATATATTCTTCCAGATAAATTAGCTTACTTTTATTCACAATTTTTGGTAAGACTTTTTTCAATTGAGAAACCTACAAAAAAAATTATTTAATTATAAATTTTGTTATTTTTGTAAAGTTTATTTATGTAATTGTATACCATCGAAATTTTTTTCATTTGTTCCAATAAACGTTTCCAAACTAAGATATCATAAATATCATAATCGATGCAAAGTTCGAAACACAGGTACAATGCATTTTGATTATTCTCATATCGTTTTATCAATAGCTGAATAAGTTCATTTTTAGGAGAACTATCAAATCGATCTGCAGTATATTTTAATCCTAAATTTTCCAGTTCACTTAAGTAAAATAAAGATTTCAAGTGTTTTCTACAAAGAAAAGAGTATTAATAATTTTGATAAAATTTAATAAGTATTTGCTTTGATTATTTTAATTTTACCTAAAGTCTCTTTTATCTCGTTTTGTTAATTCCTGTAAATGTTTTTCGTCAATTGTAATTTGCAAAATTCTTAAAGCTCTATAACGATCACTGAACGAGTATTCATCATTATTTTTCACTCCAAAACCAATGTAGGAAAGCATTTTAATCATCTCATTGCCATTTCTCTGAATTTCTGCTTTAATAATGTAACAGGCTCTAAAAATAAAAATATTAATTAAGTTAATTATAAATCAATACTAAGTTTTTAAACAATTTTGTACCTCAACAAATTATCTTCACTGATCAAAGCTTCTTTAGATTCTGAAATCTTTTTAACATAATTTGTGATATTTTCTGTTTCATCATTTTGAAATTCCGCAGAATTTGACTGGAGCCATTCTTTCAGTAATTCCAAATGAATTTTCATCAGAAATTGGTCTTTTTCAGCTTTCTGGAATAATTCACTCAAATCATTTACTGCAGCATTAATATCTGGTTGAAATAAAATACTCGAAGTGTATCTACGAGGAATACTCTCGTGTTTATATAATTCTACTATCAGTTCTTTGGTTTTTGACTTATTAATGAACTCCAAATAAATTTTCTCTCTTAAACCATAAGTTTGTAAAATTTTCTCAGCAGTTAGTCGGTAGTACTGGTCTCTGATCTGTAATATCTTGTATTTAATTAAATTATCTACAACTCAATCGAGTCTGAAAGTTATTTTATTTCAAATTATCAAACCTTTTCAATCTTTTTCTCGTTATTATTCAGAGATTTAAGAGATTGCTGACCCCATAACTGTGCTCGAAAATAACATTCTTTTGCAATTGCTACTTTATCTGCACCTTAAAAAATTAATTTTGAAACATTAATAACTTTAAATTATTATTTAAGTTGGTTTTTAATTGTATACATGTGAAAAGACTTTGCACTAATTATAGGGAAAAGTTGCCTCGCTGGATTTGGCTGAATTTTGTATGCTTTAGTTTATTCAATTCTGAACAAATGTCTTTGCAGCTCCAATCGAAAAAATGAATAGATTTCGAGATATAACCCTCTGAATGTTTCACTTGCATGAAACGAAAAATAAAAATTTTATACCAGTTTGAAATAGTACCTGTAGGAAGTTTGTTCATTGCATAATACAGAGCTGAAGTACTCAGTTCATAAGACATGGGCCCACTCATACACTCAATACAGGACTTAATATCTTCAATAAAAACACTGTTTTCAGTCCAAAGATTAATCTCGTTTTTGGAAACATAAGTTCCTGATATTTCGTTTATGGATACTTTTATAGCAAGAGAACAGATGTTATTTATGTCCAGAGAAAGTGATGATAAAATGCATAGCCACTGTTTGTAGGTTTTCAAATTAAGTTCAGTTTCTGAAACCAAAAAGATAAAGAATTATACTTTAGTTTTTATTTATACTCAATTTTTTTTAAAGAATCACCTTTAAATAAATCTATATTTTTTGTTGCCAAGTAAGGTAATCTGTATTTAGCTATCGCAGGCAATTTGCAACCTTCTTCGTTAATTTCTTCCCATAATTTTTCTTCTTCAGCAAATAATTTTCTAAAAAGAAATGATACATTTAAATTTTTGTATATAAAAGAAAAGACTTTATTGCTTACCCGACACGAGTATACTGTTTCAAAAAAAGTAAGTAATTGTAGTCTTTCATGTCTGTTTCTACTAAGATATCTGATATAATTAAGAAGACTTCGTAATAATAATAATTGATCTAAAATAAAACATAATTTTAAAAAATAAATGTCTCAACAAGTTATTGTACAATTTTGCAATATATTACCTGTGATTTCAGAGCACGTAAATTATTTTTCAAGTAATCTTTATTCGAAATATTGTGAGCTACAAATTTACATCTATCTTCCAGCATTTTTCTCTTGACTTCGTTAACATTAATTTCTAAAACATAAAATATATACTTTAATAGTATCAATTATTAATTAAAAAATAATGCTATTTTTTTAAACCTTTCTTTCCATTCTGAGTAATAATTTCAAAAACTGGTTTCCAGTTTTTCAAAAGTGAATCAAGACAGAACATGAAGTAATACTGAACATCCAAAATAAAATCCGCACAAAAGTCCTTTATGAGGTGCAGAAAATCATGAATATTTTCTTCAGTACCAACAAAATTTGTTATCACACTTTTCAGTAATTTCGAACGTTCACTCTCGTCATTATCAAGAATATCTATAATACAAAATTAAATATACGTATAAATAATTTGCAGATAATACTATTTTTGTTTTTAAAAAAGTACCTTTTGGAGTAACGGAATATTTTGATAATCTAGGGACCCATTGCTGTAATAATCTGAGTTCTGCAAATTGATTTCCCATACCAAAATTGAGTTCCCCATATAGGCTCAAATTATAATCAGTCAATAATTCGTACTCATGAATAATTTCTAAAAGAGCTTTGCTTATTTTTAATTTGGAATCAAAAGTTCTCATAAACTTGTCAACTTCAGGAAGTGCAAAGAGACAAGCTAATCCTGTATAAAAATCCATACGAGACGAACGTATGACTTTTTCAAAAAGGGTTTGCGAACTAGATGTCATAAGAGATCTAATTTTTTGAACTAAATTTGAATCTATTTGATTTATAAGATTTTCTTGATAAAAACATCGGAGTAAAATGGTTAGAGATAATTCGTGGGACTCAGATTTGAGTTTTTCTATTTCAGAAGGTAATTGTTGTAGCCAATCCTGAATCAGGTCCTAAAAATAAAATTTAAAAGTAAAGTCACTTTGTATGTTAATAGCTAACATATTTTGTATTTACCTCCTTAATTTGCTCAGAACTTATTTGACATTCTGAAAACTTTTTTTCTGAAAAAGAAAAGTTGAAAATAAAAAAATTGAAATTAATTTAAAGAGTTAAGTTTTTAAAAGAAGTACCTAAATAAAATACGAATATCCGGAATATTTTACGGAAGAAGGAAATAAAATCGTGAGATGAAACTGCAGCATCTGTAAAAACTGGACTTAGGTTCCATTTTTTGTTTTTAACTTTGATTTCGTAAGTTTCATCAGTCACATCGATAGTTGAGTATCTGTTCACCCAAGGAATGAGATTTACAATTTGAATCAGATCATCTAAAAACAGTAAATTTAATTGAATAGAATTTAAATAAAAAAATGAAGACTGTATAATTTAAATTATTTAAATTCATGATAAATAGTAAACTTTTTATTACCATTTGAACAAATATCAAGCAACTGAAAAGCTAATGTTTCTACAATCATTTTTAACTTTTCATCTTTCAGATCATTCAACATTAGGTTTAAAATTAATTTACAATACTCAAATACAATGCAATTTTCAGGTCTCAATAAAAATTCATACTTCATTTCATCGCTGAAAATAAAAGTGCTTCTTAATAAATTATAATACAAAATAAAACGAAAAATATTGAAAACATACTGCATAAACTTTGTGAGAAAGAATTTATCTTCAGTATTTTTGTACAATAAATTGATCAAAATGACTGGAGTCACCGAAAAAAGATTTGAAATTTTTAAAATATTCTCGTAAGCTGCAGATGGTGAGATTAGTGTTTTGGCTATTCCTAAAAAGAAAATTGTTCAGTTATGATTTTTAATTTTAAAGGAATTCTTATTAGAAGTTATTTTAAATTTAAATTACCATTACTCAAACTTATTGCATAATCCCTTAAGACTTTTTCTTTTTCACTTTCTAAATTTGTAGATAATATTGAAATATTGAATTCTTTCTGCAAATTATAAATCAATTTTGCAGTTTGAGAAAAAGAATAATTTTTAGTGCTTTTAGTTAAGAGTCTGTGGAGTTTTCTTTCAGCAAAATCTAATCCTTTTATCCAGTGTTCAATATTTTGAAACTGCAAAATAAAAAAAGAATATAATATTAAGTATATAAGAAAAATGTTAATCATTTCTTTTTTACCTTTAATTTAATACACTTTTTTGTATAGTTGATAATCCATTCAAGGCAATATTGCACAGTATCATTATCAAACGAATCCAAAATAGAAAAAGCTTTTTCAACATCCCTAAAAGAAAATGTGTTTTAGAAAATTTAATTTTGACTAAAAATCAAAAATATAATCTAAGTACCCTTTTGTGAAATAAAACTTCATATAAAAAATCATTGCATTCGTTTGTAGATCTTCATTGTTTTCTGTCAGTTTGAAAATATCATTTATTGCATCATTGTTTTCTTGTTTAATTATAAAATAAATAAATTCCTGAAATATTACATTTAATTAAAATTTTTAATTATAATTAATAGTATTTAAAAAAGTACAATTCCAATAATAATTACTTCACAGATGCCCATTTCTTGATATCCATACTTTTTACATAAAATTTTCTTTGATATCAAATTCATTTCTTTTTTTATTTCAAAAACAAATTCATGATCGTGTTTGTAACTGGTTTCAACCACAGATACCATAGTAGAACTCAAAGGAACTGGAGCTTTTTTTAGCATTTTTAAGGTGTACTTTAATTGTTTCTAAAAAATAGAACCACTGTAAAATATATTTTAATAAAAAAAAAATATTTTTTATGGTATTAACATGAAAAGTAAAATATAAAATTACTTTACCTCAGAATCATTGAAAAGTGTAACCAAAATACTCAGACGTTTTTCCCAAGGGGCCTCTTCCCAAACCCACCAATCTTGAGAAGCATAAAGTATTTTCTAAAAAAATGACAAATTATAATTTCTTCAAATAAGAATTATTTTTTAATTATTTAAATTACAAACCTGAATATAATTCCCCAAAACTTCATCATAATCCAAAAAATGATCTTTTAAATATTTTCTCAAAAATTTATCAATAAACTGTAAAATATTCTCAATCTTCACATCATTTAGTAAAATATGAGCCACAGTTTCAGGATTATTAGTGTAAATTTCCAGAGGAACAATCAGTCTGAAATTGAATTATAAATTTAATTGTTAAACTGAATAAATTAATTCTTTATATTTTATAATTAACATCTCATGAATAATAAACCTGTGTTCATCACGAAGTTTTTTCAGATCTTTCAACGACTGTGAAAGTAGAACTAGATTTTGTAACAAAGAATCATCTGAAGAATAGCTGTTGACTTGAAAAAATAAACGCTGGTTATTCAAGTTCAAAAGATGTATAAAATTCTGAATAAATTCTATTGCAACTTCAGGCCAAGGTTTAATAAAAGTTTCCATGGAAAAAACTTTTTCATACACCCAAATTATTATGTCTGGTAGCATGTCCGGATGTAGGGAAAGAATTGTTGGAATAAAATGATGCAGCCACATTTCGATTTGCACTGGAGTAGCTTGGCCAATTTTATACAAAATTCTTTGAACTTCAAAAGTTGACAAATTTTCAGTGATACTTGAAAAACCTTTGGACCAAATGATACTTGCTTCTTCAATTTGACCCTAAATCAAATTACTAATTGTAAAAAATTTACAAATTTTGAAAAATCAAATTTAAATGTTGAACTATTACCATTTCGATATATCTAATGCATTCTTCGAACATATTTGCATTTGAAAACTTGGCCCAATCATTTGAATAATTTTCTTCTGAGTAACCATCATCATTATATTTATTGAATTTCAAAACTTCAAAAATATCCCACTGTTTAAGGATGTCATTAATTTTTGTCAGCAACTTAGAACAATTTTGATCCTGTGATTTTTGAATAATTCGGTTTTTTGCATAGATAAATATTTCTCTCATCTTTTTGTAGTCCATCAGCAAAATTTTAGTACAGCACTCGAATACAAAATTCACATCTTCAATTTTACTGAGGATATCAAGAAGATTTTTGAGATCTTCGTCACGGTCATTGTTTTTGAACCAGGGATTTATTCTGCTGACTAGCAGAGAAGCTTTTGCATGATAAATGAGGGTTTTATTTAGACCATAAGTTTTGGCAAAATTCATTGCTTCGTCAAAGTTTCCTCGTTTTATTAATCTTTCGAGTCGCATATTTGGATCACCTTCGTTTAGAGTTTTAATCAAAATTTTCTTGCTTATTTCTGTTTCTGTACCCTCTAAATATACGAAATTGTTCATGTAACATCCAATTGTTTGCACTAGGTAGGTTGTCTTTGAAACTGGGATGTTGATGACTGGTGATATGTCTGTGAAAAATTATCAAATATTTTTATGAAAGAAAAAAAAACTCAAGTTGAATTTAATTAATCTAAAAATTACCAGGAAAAGCAAGTGTGAGTAAATTCAGTTTGTCTGAATCATGTTTTGATTTCATTAACATGCAAATTTGATTTAGCTCCTGATTTTGATCTCGAACGATTGTAAAATCAAAAACTGGTTCGTTGTAAATTTTAATCTGAATAAGTGTTTCACAGCACATCAAGTACAATGACATGTCCATCGAAAGACATAGAATGTATCTATTTACAAAGAGAAATATTATTTAGTAATACGTGTATTATCTAAACTATATTTGTTTCGATTGTTTCTGATAATTTTATTATTTTATTAATTAAATTATTAATTTTTTTTTGCTTTTTTAAATTTAAATTTAACATACGTCCTAAGAATATAAGTTTTTGATACCAAATATAGAACAATGTATAATGAATTGAATAAAAAATTAAAATCGTGTCAATTGGTTCGTGGTCTAAAATAATTCATGAGAGATATTTCAGTTCATTGAACATTTTAAATTCTTTATACATTAACGTTTTTCGATCACTATAGGTTCGTTTAAATCTTTATACCTGCAGTCTTCCAAAAATTGCACTTTTTGAATACTTTTATAGTGACAGGGTAATGTCAAAATATTATTTTCAGCATTGTTAAACCATAAATATGTGTTATTGTGACAGATCATTGCAATTGTAATGTGTTCTCCAAATATTCCATATTCTACATTGAGAACCTAAAAAATAAAACAAAAATAAATATTATATAATTAAATTTAAATTGTAAAATATAACCACTTACTTTATCATTTTTTATTCCTGTGTAAACCTTTTCAACTGAGATTTTACTAACAAATTCATCAAAATTTTTTTGCTTCACTAAAATACTCAATTTTTCTTGATCGAAATTCAACAATCTAAACATATTAAGATACAAATATTATTTAACTCTTTTCCAAATTAAAGAATGAAAAAATTATTACCTGAATACAGAAGTATCCGAAGATACAAAATAAATCTTTTTCGTATTTTCATTGGTAAAAGTTTTAATAATACTCTTTTCAATAGTTCTGAAATTAAATAATCTTTTTATTAAATATTTTAAGTAATAAATATAGTTTTCTTTATTTAAAGTATAAATACCTAGTAAATATTACACTAAACTGTATCAAATAAATACAATACAAAGTTCCATTAATCAAATTTACGAATAAAAATTGGCCATCACTTGACAAACAGTAACTCAAAATGTCCTCGTCAAAGTCACATTTGGCAACCACTTTTTCGTATTGTTCATCTTCAAATATTGCAATTGAATTGTTTATTGCCAAGCAGGGTTTTGAGTATTCTATTGTTGTCACACTTTTGGATTTTGTAGAGTCTAAAATTGTTTACATTTTTTTACAAAATTAATGAAAAATTTATTGCAAATATGAATATTTATACATAAAGAAATATTTTGAAAAATAAATATAATAAATTATTAAAAAAAAAAAACTTGAAATTAAAAAAAACACTAATTTAAAAATTTGTTTACAAACCTCTTCATCAAATTGAATTGTAGCAGTTGTTGTTGATTCATAAATGGACCCATTTGTTTCACAAGTAGCTCGGGGACCAAAATTTCGAGTTTCTTCTTCAGTGTTATACTGAGTTTCAATTGTAAATAAAGGCATTTTTTGTCTCGTTTATTTGTGTATTGTAATTTGTCAGACACAGAAACACTGATTTTGATAATTTCAGGTCACAAGTTTTGGAATTTTATTTATAATTTAAGATTTTAATGTAAATTATTTATTGGAAATCTAATGAATGTTTATAAATCAAATAAATATTTCAGCAAACTGAAGCAAAACATTTCAGTTGACCGTTGCTGTTTTGATTTAAAATCCTTAGCCGGCTAGATGACGCAAGTGTCGATGGCGCCATTTTTTAAATTCAGTAATTAATTTATGAGACAGAAACGCAAATAAAAAAATTAACTATAAATAATTAGATGAAAAATTGATTAAATAATGTTTTTCAATAGAAAATGCTTGAAATTTTATTAAAAAAATAATATACAATTTTAATTACTTTTCTTTGGGGAACATGTATAAAATAAAAAACTTTATTATTTTATTGTTATTTTTATTTTAATATTGCACATTTATATGATTAATATAACTAATATAGCATAATAATTTTACGTTGATACTAAAGCCATTTTTTAATTTTGACTATTACCATAAATATATCAACATTGGAAAACAAAAAAAAATAATACACATCAAAATGAGTGTACAAAAATGTGTCAATTTTTTGTTTTTAGAAAAGCAATTCCACACTTCAGCCTTTTTTCTTAGTTGATATTTTAACAATAATAAATTATAAATAATTTATATTTGAGTTGAACACAAGTACTTTTCACTAAAAAAAATATAAAAACTAAAATTTTTCTGCAGCAATTATAAAAGCTACAAAGTTTTACAAGTTATTATTAGATTTTTTCAGCTAAGAAAACTTTTTTTATACAAAAATAATAAAAAATTAGATTGTTTAAATTACTTTTCACAAAATATAGTATGAAAAAAATTATAAATGTGAATAATTTAATATTTTAAGTTTTTTTAAACAATCTATTACAGAAAGTGTTTATAATTACTTTTTTATAAATATATTAACCATCACATTTTAAAATTTTCTATCATAACAATTAAACGTAATTATAATTTTTCAAAACGTTTTAAAACAGTATTTGATATACGCTCTATAATATTATATTATATATTCATAATTATTTAATTTATACATTTTTTTTAATTTTTTTTTTTTTCATTCAAAAACCCTTTTTTCTCACATCTATGTCATTATGGTCAGATTTTAATTTTAAATTATTTATTATTCTTTTGAAATTCATATAATAATTTATACTGAAACTAATTATTATTCATAAATGAACAAATTTTTTTTTGTATTTACACATTTGATTTCTAAGTCATTTTAAAATTATTAGTTCATTACTTTTTTTTGTACTAATAGTAATTACGCACTGCGCATTGTTAATTAATTTGATATAATTTTAATATATAGTCTGCATATAATATGTTTGTTCTTTTAATCATTTTATCATTCACATTATACGTCTTGACTAGAACATTTATATTACTATATTTTGAATACTATCCTACAGTGTAAATTACTTTTTAAACATACTTTTTTTATTTTGTACATACGTATGAAAAAAAAATAAAAGTTTTAACTAAGTTATTCTCACATTTAGATGAGAATTTTTGAAAAATATTATTAATTAAAGTTTAAGTTGTTTTGATATTCTTATTGCCTTAAAATTTTTTGGTAAACTTTATTGAGAATTTTTTTTTAAAAAAGAATATGGCAGAAATAGTTCTTTTTTTTAATGTAAGTAAAATGTATCATTTTTTATTTTTAATCATGTAAAATAATTGAAAATTATTTCACATTTGTTTCAACTTATTTGTAATGCATTTTTTGTGCTTGCATATTTTGTGCATACTTCTGTGTTTCACACTTTTATAGTTTATGAAAGAGAGTATATGAAAGTGCTACATTTATAATTAAAAAGTTTTATTTCTATTCATATAAAATTGTTTGAAATTTAAAAAAGAATGTCAATTTTAACATTAAATGTTTCATCAAGCATAAACAATTTTTTATGCTGTTTATTACAAAATTTTAAAAATAATTTGATAACTTTTACTAAGTTTTAAAACTTAATTATCTATAAATAAAATAGTTGAAATGAATATGGAAGTATAATTTTCTGATGTTTGAAGACTTGGATTGGCTTAATAACAACATAATTTAAAATTAAAGAAATTATAAAAGATATATTAAATTTCATTAAGATTTTGTTTAAATATTTAAATTATTTTTAATTAATTATGAAGAAATATTTATTTTACAATAAATAAAATTCGGAAATTGATAATTTTTTAAAAGAATTCATTTTTCAATTCGAAACCCATATTTCATATTTTTAGATTATTAATTGTCAATTTTAGCTCTCAAGGCACTTTAAAATTCATTCAATTTTTTTTATTGACATTGCACTGTCACTAAACACTTATAAGATTATTTTACGAAAAATTGATTTACAAAAATCAGTAAATCGTAAAAAATTATGTAGTTATTAAGATGAATTATTCTTTTTCATAAAAAGTTTATATTAAAGTTTTTAGCCAATCATTTTAGAAATAGATATGACATGAATAAGATACCTAAGATACCTAGACAGCTTGATGTTTTGCTATCAAGGTATTAAACTATCAGTGAGGTTTTTAGACATTTCATAGTAACTTTAGATAAGAACAAGAGTTCATTCATAAAATATCACACAAATTGCAATATTTTGTAGCCTTTCATATTCTTCAATAAATAGTTCCAAATTTATTGCTCAATCAACTTTATCATGAAAAATGATTAGCATCGCCGCATACTTCACCGTTTCTTTGAGAAACTTCAAGATTTTGCGCTCGAGATCGTATAGTCTGACAATTAATAAATAAATTAATAAATTATAAACAGGATCAAGTTGTGGGAATTTATAAAATTTCATTTTTTACATACTTCAGTCAGTAATTGCTGACTCATTTCTT
>JABFPM010003217.1:0-14783 GCA_022817325.1 Idris sp. 1 HC-2018
TATAATATGCAAAATTTATTTTACTTTAATGTTATTATTCAATCAGTTAATAATTTGCCTTTTATCACTTTTTGAAAATATTCGATATCAAACCTGTCAACATTTTGTGCTCAACTTACAGTTAAACTTATAACCAACTTCACAATGTATGAAGTAGACGCTCTGTTTATGTAACATTGAAAAAAATTACAGTCATTGCTTTTAAGCGTTAAGAATTTATTTTCATTCTTAAGCTAATAGTATGCGAAACAACATTTTGCTTACACGCATGCGTGATAATAACTTCAAACATAAAGTACATGCGCATTGAGCTTTATAGGTTAAAAGCAGCCTAAGTTGACGCATGGCATTAGATATTCACCACGCCTTCGTAACAAAAAGTTTTAGTTGCAGTATTTACAGAATAAATGATAATTTCTGAAATGTAAAATAATAATATATAAATATAATATTTTATAAAAATATTGAAGAAGAAAAGATAATTTGATTATTTCAAATTTTATTATTCTTATTCAGTTAAAAAAATTATAATTATACATAACAAATTTCAATTTGTTAATTTTAAAAATATATGTTTACAACAGATTTAATTGGAGTACATACGAGGGTACATACAGAGGTAAATACTTTATTTTTAATTTAAATCTTTTATATTTGAATTAAATTAGGTTGATTTACTTTTTTCAATATTTGTTAGAATAATCCTATAAAATTTGAAAAGATGTGAGCGTAGCATTTCGTGTATCCGAAGAATCTTTCTTTCATAAGTGTGATCAATCATCTAAATCAATATGACTTTTTCAACCAATCATAGACGTGAGCACAGTGCACAGTAGTGCAATATTTAAAACGTAACTTTTATTTGTTTGTTTGTTGGTTTTTTTTCATTAAATTTATTTAGAGTGAATAATATTATAATTTCATTATTGATACTGTGATGCAAAACTTATTTGAAGTTTAAAAATATAATTTAAAAATTCAAAAAGGAAAAAAGTGCAATATAATCTGTATTTGATACAAAAATGAACTTCTATCAAATTCTATCAAAAATACGAAATAATTGTTTTCATTTTTTCTAACTTTTCCAAGAGCATTAAATCATTTTTTCGAAACTTTTATTGAAACAGTGTCATATTTTGATTTTAAATTACTTTTCAATTTTAATCTTACGATTTCTCAAAAATTATTCAAGAAAGAGTGTTTATTGAATATTTAACAAAAAAAAGGTCTTAAAATATTATTCAAAATTTAACACCGTATAATAAATTCTCCGAATTAACACTATGAATTTTGTAATGCAAGCAAAATGTATAAATCAGTTGAAACGTAATTCAGCAATCTTTGCGCAAGCTTCTTATTGCGAGGAAGTGGGAAAAAGGAACGGGTCGATGTGGTTAATTCCCGACGAAATCGATCATGTTCTTATCCGGGAAGAAAATGCCAGAGGCACATCGTAAGCGTGAGCCATTATTTGGAAGACGTAGCGAGCATTCATCTCAGCGTGGCGCGGATAAAACGACCGCTTTAGTTTGGATTACAGGAGTGCAATTTACAGCAGACACTAGAGCACCTGTTCGTTTTCTTGAGGAGATGTAAAGGCGTAGAGACGCGACTCAGGGGATGAGAATAGCGTGCCTCGCAGACGTTGCGGTAATTGAATCCCTGTAAGTCCCTCTGTATTGGTGTGTATACACTTCATCTATAAGTCTTCCTTGCTTCTGCACGCATCAGGGCATTTTCACGAAAATGGAACAAGAATTAGCAACAACAATATCTCCAAAATCCTCTGCACATAAGCTTTTGCACAATAGTTTTGGTGAATAAACCGCATCGCAAAGTGTTTTCTATACACAAGTATATCAGCATTGTTCAGAGGGATTAAAGTCAAAATTCCTTCACAGTATAACTTAAAAAATTGAATATTAACTTTTCAACGAGTTAAATTTCAGTATATGAACTAATATTTCATTCATTGCTTATTTATCTTTAGTAGTTGAAGGGGCACTATTTTTTTGTATCCCCTGTATAATAAATGTTTTTAGACTGCTGAAAGTTGAACGGAGGAACGGTGTCGTGCGAAGAGATGCTGCAGGTTATTAGGCAACGCAGCACCTCATCTCTCATCCGCGTAACCACGCCGCAGCGTGTATTATGTAACAACATGAAAACGAAGCAAGGGCGGATGAACAGAGGCTAGTTCGCGAACAGCCGGCTTGTTTCGCTACAACAGTTACAGCAATCCCTGTACGAAATAAGTGTTTGCGCATCATAATCCCAGGACTAGACGCTACTTTATGGGGGACAAGATCCTCTCGTGTTGTTTCGAATTGCTCTGAAATACATTTTTGAATCGCTGGGTCTTAGCGAAAGGTGTTTGCTAAACTAAATTCAGTTTTAAATAATATATGAATTACGTTCTCCCACAATTTTGTTATCTCTTGTTTCTTGGTGAATTCCCTAGAAAATGAAATAAATTATTTTAATTATATGCAATATTTTGTGAAAAATGTTGGACTGGATGTGACACATGTGGGATGAAGGATTGGCGATCCCTTAACCTCAGTCGATACAGACAAAGGGTGCACCGTCCGGCAGACATTGGATGTGTCGTAGCTGGGGTTGTCTGACCGACGAATAATACAAGCTAGAAAGTACGAGAAAGACGGTGCTATATAGCTGGTTGCCTATAGCATCCGCACACCCGTCGCACGTAGATAAATCTTTGCGCCCTCTAATTGGCCTTCCCTCTATTTCCTAGTGCCATCCCTCGAGCTATTCCTTTTTCTCGTCTTCTCTCCTCCGTCGTATTCCGTTCTTTCCTCGTTTTCTCGTGCTTAGCGCGCTTCGTGGGCAAACCTCCAGCTATCTTTCACCCTCGCAGATTATTAGAATTATTCGAGATTATATTGGCCGCAGAGTGTCCGTTACTTGCCGAGAACTCAATTACGTATTAAGTTCCGCTTCTGTCCGCGTGAAACGCATTACAATTGTTTCGGCTAACTAATGATGGCGGTTCAGCTGTTATGATTTAACCATTTTGTAATGCTATTACTAATGAATTCAATTTCAGTTTAATTCTGGATAATAGTTCTTAGTTTTAATAAAAAGTTTATTATTTTTTAAATACATTTATTTATATATTAATCGTGTACAATTATAATTATAAAGCCATTATTTAAATAGTGTTATTATATGATTAGCATTTTGGAATAAAATAAATACTTACATTTTGGTAGAAGCATTTCAAAAATGTATCATTTTGTACAACTCTTTTTTTCTTTGTCATCAAAAAAGGTAAACTTATTTTTAATATTAAAAAGATATAAATACTATGTTCAAAAATGAAAATTTAGATTTAATTATCCTGATAAAATTAATATTCTAACTTTGTAAATGAAAACGTTTGTATCTCAATAACAATATCTGGCACACAATAGCAGTGTGGATTTCTACGCCTGTGGTGATGAGGAAAAATGGAGCAAACGTGATATGCCGTAAAATTTTTTGACCTCGAGGTAGCTGCGAAAAAAAAGTATTCGGCGTTTATCGATCGGTATACATTTTCCGAGTCGATATATTCGTTCCGTGTTTTGTCTTCTATTTTTAAAATATGTTGTAGCCTCGAAATGGACCGTATACTAAAGAGAAACAAGTGTGTGACTTCCTTGGAAGCGTGACACAATTGCCGACCTAACGGAACGCATCGCCCAGCGAGTGTTTGCGGAAACGGCGGCTGCAGGCATTTCGTCATGCGAGTCAGTGTCCTTTGTCTCAGCCATAGAAATGAATAAAAATCCCGGTACCTTCGTGTCATTTGAAAATAATCTAAGCAACCCTCAAAACATTTAACTTGAAACCAATAAATTTTCGCTGACTGACACTCTTGATTCTGAGATATTTTGAATTATCTCTTTTCTTATAGAAAAAGTTTTTCTTCAAGGACGATATTAGAGATACAATGTTGAGAAAGAATGTTGGTTACATTATCTCGTATATTCTGAAAAAGAAGAAAAAAAAAAGTTAGTTCCTTGCCTTCAGAGTGATTTATGTTTTATTTTTGTCACAAATTTTCTCCTTACATATAAAGAAAAATGTGTTGATTAGAAATAACGTAGTTCTTGATAAAATTTCAACATTTGAATTGTCAAATAAATCACGCTTGTATACTTCTTTGTAATTTTAATGCACTGATTTGAATATAACAGTTTTGAATGAACCAGTCTATTTTTGTTTTAAACATTTTTTAAACCTTTGAGTGGTCTTTTCCAACGACGATATCTGTGTTTAAAAATTATTTATTCATTAAACCGTAACAAAAAATTTTTGTATTATAAATATGCATATATAAAAAATGCATCAAATTAGTTTTATGATGTTTAAGATTTAGTTTATTAAATCAAGTATTGCTTCAAAATAATTAAAAATTCTATCAGATTAATTAATAAATGTACTTTTGACTTTTACAAATTAAAAACAGAATAAAGTATTTCTTATAAAGTTTTATCATTTTACAAAGTAAAAGTCAATCTTGTTTACTGAACTAATTTTCTTAAAAATTTATAAAAAAAAATTGAATTTATAATACTTAGGTATTAGGTAAAATTTAAAATAATAAAATAACAAGTATATTATTGAAAACCTTATTAAAAAAAGTAAAACTATTGATAAAAGTTTTGGACTATTAAATGATGACAGTCTTCCAAAATAATTGTAAATTTTAAAATACATTTTTCTAATGATATACAAATATTAAATTTTTAAATCCAAAATTTACTAAATAGTTACAAAGAAAAATAAAATTTTTATATGATATATTTGGATATCATAATACTCATCAAAAGTCATTTTGTTAATCAAAATTTTCAAAATCTGAAATCTAGATTAGATTTTATCAACACAAAACATTATTTTCTTCTATTAGAATTTTATATTTTTTGTTTAGCTTATAAGTGCGACCAAGCTTGTTTCACATAATTTCATGGTCATTAGAAAGTTTTTGAAATGAATGTCTAAGATCCTGTAATCAGATAGAAAAAAATTTTTAATAATATATTCAGTCAATTTTTTCTTCAAAATTTAAATCCTTAATGAATAATTTTGAGAAAATAGAAAATAATAATTCAAATAAAGATGAGAACATTTTTAAACTTAAAAGTTTATAATTTTTTTTCAAATTACTGCATAAGCTAAATAACGATTATTTACTTACAAGATTTTCCGAAATATTCACATTTGTAAAATTTCTATTGAATTCAAAAACTGGTATAATTCGTTCAATTATTTATATTTGTAACAGTTTTTCCACTTTTTTTACATTTATAAAGCTTTTTACAAGTGTGTTGACTGTTGCACACCATAATCTGAAACAGTAACTAAAATTATAATATAATTAAAACAAACTTTGTTTTTAATTTAAATTGAGAAAATTATGTAGCTGATAAAGTAGGAATCTTTTTGAATATTGCAAAGATTACAAATGTAGATTTTGATTTTTTGTAAAAAAATTGTAAATTCAAATAGAATGATAACTTTATTTATATAACACTTTTTACTATTTTATTTCGACCCAATGAACAAGCATTTATTTCAAAATAGTTCGTCTGATCCAGTAGCTAGTCAAAATAAATACTAATTTTTATTTTTTAACAATATATTATAAAATTAAATAAATGTTTAGAACGAGATTAATTTTATTTTATAATCTCAGCTGGTTTTAGATATTTTAGATATTGAAAAATAAATTGTATATCTGTGAAATGAATATGCTAGTGAAACCTATCTCCATAAGAGTCTGTGTTAAGATGGTCTTTTTCAAACATGAATATTTTAAAATTGAGTTCTGCAAGTGGGTAATTTAAACATTCTAAAGTAAAAAGCAATTTTCAATTTATGATAAAAATCAAGTGTTATGACAAAATCAGTGTAAATAGCCAAACGGGTGAATGCTTAATTTGTGTAAACTATCAGATTAGCTAGATTTAAAGTTTAATATCTTATTAAAAATTTGCTAATAAATGAACATAAAGTTCAACGTAATTTTAAATTTATATTAAATAAATTTAAATATTTATACAAATTAGGTTTTCCCAGTTTAATTTTGTGAATGTAGTGTGATCGTTAAGTAATATTGAAATACGTCAATGAATTAATAAAATATTAAATAAGTGTTTCTGAAAGTTATTTTTTATAATTATTATTATTAGAGAATTAATCTTTTTGAAAAATAGAAATATTATATTAAAGATTGTTATAAATTTAATAAGCTACTAAGCTATAAGATTGTTTTTCAAAATAGCAATAAAACTATATTATAGAATAATTTAAATATTAAAAATTTTCATTGGAACATACGCTTTTAATCATACCAGTGAGGTGAACAGCTGTTAATCTGTATTATTTTTACTATTATATTTTTTAAATGTATTTTAATCATATTTATTAGAAAAAAATAAAAAACCTAAGTAATGTATTTTATGAACATATTGTAAAAATACTCAATTTTCTGTGTTGTTATAACTAAGGGCTGAGTAAACGTAAACTCTTAACACGCATTATTATTTTGTACATTAAAGTACAAAATTTACTGTAATCAGTGAAGTATCATACATTATTAAGTGTAGAAAATACACAAACATAGATTGAAACAATTATTAAATGTTAATTTTACCACAAATTTTGTTAATTATATTTTTCTCCTGAAAGTGATGATTCACTGGGAAATTCACTCTTATAATTATTAACTTCATAAATTTCTATGAAAAAAATAAAATTTGTTTAATTTACAATTTACATGTTTATATCTAAAAAACTGCCTTTATTTTAGGATTCAATAAAACTCTGATTCAATAGTCAAACGCTTTTTATTTATATCATAATTATACAGTATAAAATGTATTCTTAAAAAATACAAGTCTTAAAATCTTGTAATTAAATACAATAATTGTTCTGAAAAAGTAATAATTTTGGAAATGATGTTATAATTGCATCGAAATTGACTTCAGATTTTATTAATTTTCAGATTTATTAATTTTATTAATTGTTATTTATATGTTTATTGTGTTTTTAAAGTTTTCAGATCATATTTTAAAGGTTCTTGGAATTTTTATGCTCACCATTTTATGGACAATGATTTTTTAAAACTCATTGTCTTGATACATTTTTTTGTGGAATAACACTATAACTTCAATAGAATTGCTTTGATTTGATAGATTATATGAAAATGTTGACAGTGTTTTCAAATAATTTTATTGAATGTCATTATGAATTTTCAGACGAGATTGCTGTGTCAAAGATTTTCCGCAGCGTTTATAATTTATTGTACAATTTTTCAGTAGTATAAATACGAGCATGTCTTATAAAAGAGCTTTTAGTTGCAAAAGATCTTCCACATTATTCATATTTGTAATGTTTTTCACTATTAATAATGTATGTGTTTATTGTCAGAGATAATTTGCATGTAAAAGATTTTTGACAGTGGACACATTTGTAAGGTTTTTCATAGGTATGAATCCGAGCGTGTTTTGTCAAAGCAATTTTGCGTATAAAATGTTTTTCATACAAGTGACGTTTGTAAGATCTTTCACCGGTGTGAATACGAATATCTTCTAATAATGAATTTTTTTGTGAGAAAAAACCTTCATACTGTTCACATGTGTGTGTTTTCTTGATTTTATGTGTGCGAATATGAGCTGAACAATCATTTCTGCTGCCAAAAACTTGTTCACAATGGTTTAAAAAAATGTTAATTAATCGGAGTGCAATTATTATCTGTCAAATTTTCCGCAGCGTTTTCTATGGATTATTTGGTTATACCTTGTATTTTTATTATTCATTTTAAATATCAAAGATTCAACTATAATTGTTTGCTTTAGAACTTGTGTTTTTAATATCAATTAACTTTTCAAATGTTTCTTAATATTTATTTTATATTATCTCATTTGTCTATAATTGTCTTTCTAATGGAATTTACAATCTGTAAAAGCTAAATTTGGGTTGACAGTTATAATTCTGTTTTACTATTGAAACTTATTATAACAAATAGAATTCTTTTGTAAATGTATTTTAAATTGTTATTTATATTTTAAAATATATAATTATTTTGAAATAAGCATTATTTAGAGACTTTTTAACATTAGCATACTGTTGTGTGTGTTTTTTTTAAATACGTTTAATTTATATGTTCTTTAGATTTTGTTTATCATCATAAATACTAAGTAATTGAAAGTTTAATAATTATTGTTTTTATTATAATTGTAATCATAAACATCCAGTTGTTATGGTAGTTTTACAAAAATATAAAAGTAATTTATAACATTGCGTTAAATGTACAAGAGTTTGTGAATTATTGTTATTGTTGTTATACCAATTATTAACAAGAGATGTTTATGATTTACAAAAATGTTACGAAATTATATTTTCATTGCATACAAATTATTAGATATTGCTTAAATTTTAAAATTTGAAACCCAACTTTATTAGATGCAAACTTATGCTAAACTTATTTTTAATTTCCATCGCTGATACTTTGCAATTATAATTATTCACAAAAGTTTTGTTATCTTCTTTCCTCTATAATCGTTATATAAGTTACTTTAAATGATCAACAGTTCAATTTTATTTGTTAACATTGTTAATAATAAATTATTAAGATTTTTATGTTTAAAAATCATAATTCATTGACAAAAAAATTTCATAAACTATTTTTATCAAAAAAAAAAAAAATAAATAAATAAAAAACTTAAGATAAAAATGTTCTTATTAAAGGACAATTAAAATTCAAAACATTATTTCTTCAGGCTGTCTCATGTTCGCCGCACCAAGTGTATTTCTAAAATTACAGCCATACTCCGAATGTCGCCTACTACATTTTGGTATCGTTATAAATAAAGCCGTGAAACTTGATACGAGCTTGGGGTGAATGAGATGCAGAGGTCTGTGCACCCTATGAAAAAGAATGGGCGGATGGCACCAAATCGCGAAACAAAGGAAGCAATAATTGTAATCGCCCTTTCGGGAACACCTAAAACTTAACTCCAAACAGCAACACTCCAATAAAACATCCCTCTAAATTTCAAAAGCCATTATACCTTTCTCGATAACAAAATTTGATACTTTCTAAACAACCAATATTTCGCCTTCAAGTCAATAATTCCTTTTCAATTTAAATACTTCCAGATATAACAATTTCGCGCATGTTTGGCGAAGCTTTTCATTCTAAATGTACGACAGACGATTTACGATATCTGTTGTCCGAAGAAAAAAAAGCGCCGAGTACAAAATTTTCCGGCTCCTTCTTCGGCATTGGCTGAATAGCTCTGGCACAAAAAGCGCCCTGATATCAGAAGAGTTTCCGGCTGGGTGTCGCGATCCAACGAAAAAGTACGCGTGATGTATCGTGGTATCGAACATTCTAAAGGCAGGCGTGCAGAAGGCAAAAGGGCGACACGACAAAGGGTGGACTTGGGGAGAAAAGGGGCAGACGAGATGGGAGAGCAGCTACTCAGAAAGTCGAAGAAGCAAAATAAGGGGTCGGCGCCGCCTCTCCCGCTTTGCTTCGCTTGCAAACTGACTTCCGTCTTCCGCGCGACTATTCAGACGGCGTTTTTGCCCGAGCAGAGAAAAGCCGCAGAAGAAGAAAAAAAGAAGCATCCGAGCAAAATATAGCGCGGCACTGGTCGCAGGTCCTGGAAACTCTCTAGGTGCAGGCCGGCGATACCAAGATGTCCATAATATATCTCCGACCTTATCTGCTGCGCGCTGTTTACTAGCCGATAGACTCCGCAGATAGGGGGACCCTGCATCACCGGCTCGCGAAACCAAGTCACTTACTTTTATATATCGCTCTTACTTGCGTCACTGCCGGGATTCGGCAGACAAGTTGGGGAAATAGTGATGCTGAAACTCAGATATCACCGTTGTATATACTCATCCTCGAGAACAACCGTCGCCACGTTTGTTTCGCTTTTGACTTATGGAGCGACATCTAGTAAAAATGAATGATTGTTGGCTTGATATCATCTATTGATATATGTATTGAACAAGACTCAGTCAATGCAGAAATGTAGATGCTATCGCTGCAAGAGGACACTCTTATGATTGAATTCGCAGAAATAATGCCTTTATTATGGAACGATTTTTTTTCTTACGGCACTGCTGGAATAGGTATAGTTCTTGAAAATTGTCAATAACGTTTCTATTTGGAAAAAGCAATTTCACTTAGAATGTTGAAATTATTCATTTTTGAAATGATAATTTATTATCACTTAAGAATTCGACACAATAAACTATGTGGAATTATAATTACTTTGTTGTTAAATTAGAAAAACAATGTTCCAGCTAAAAAAAAATTGTTTACGCTATTCAAGTTTCAAGAAAAATTGTTTTCCCATAAACACTTATTTGTACAAGACGACAAAAAACAATCAACCAAAAACTCGTTAATTCAATTACGATTTAATTGATATTTTACAATTTGTACCGATAATTTCAAGGAATTGGCCTTTTTTGTTAGAGAAACAATCGCTTCTTATCCATGTTCACTCGTCTGCGTTTGAACTGCATTAATAATGGATTACCGTCTGGCTGATTTTAAATCAGTCGAGGCGCGAAACGCATTTTACGTTTATAGCTATGCGGCATAGTGCAAAGTGAAAAGCCGGGTGATTCACAAAGCCTGTGTAAACTCCATCAGACGGTATCTGTCGCGGAGTGAGTGATATTTAACACGCTTACAGAAAAACTTGAAACTGCTCGGCAGGTAATCGAGTGTGTGAAGCACGTTTAAATGCTGCCGATACCTGTTGGATCGTTGCTACATATATAGGGATGTGTCGATCTCGCGTATTGAAACAAACTTTCCTTTTGTATGTCGTCGTGCAATTTTCCGTATTGCGGCGTCATTGACCCTGCTTTTTACACAAATAAACTTTTATGAATACAATATCTCATTTTATATATATACAAAAAATGAAAGTCACGGAACTTAGATGATCAAGGCTTAAAAATGTTTGTAAAAATACATTGTACTGTAATTATGGTTGATTTGTAAAATGTAATTTATTTCAAAGTTAAAAACTCAAAAAGTAAACAGAAATGATAAGATTATAAAGGTATCAAATATACGCAGAGTGAAGACCAAATGTTGGTCCTCGTACCGGAACTTCCTTCCTTCCTTCCTTCCTTCCTTCCGTTTACTGATCGACGAGCCAAGTTTTGCCGTCTTCTGAATTTAGGTCGAGATTTTCTTCTCTCCCACTCTGTCGAGGAGTTTTCTTCTCTGTTCCCCTCTTTGTGTCTGCTTTTTTGAGACGCGGGCGTCTCGCTTTCGAAAGTGCCGTTTTTGCCAGTCGGCCAACTAGAAGACTCATTGGCAAACTCATGAAACTTTTATGAAAACGATAATCAAACTCGTTTCACGTCCAAGTATAAAATTATTCGATCAACTTGTATTGCACGTAACAAAAATTCATCAAATAACGCAAATAGTTTACGATTCAATTTCAAACTGCGAACAACTTTTCTAGAAACACAATTTCAGAATACTTTTGCGCGCATTAGAAATGAAGAAATAATAAAAGTTACGAGATAATTTTGGAGCAGAGATTAACGATGCTTCGGCCATTTTTGAATCCACATTATAACAAAACCGGCCATGCAGCCTTCATCCCCACAATTTTGGTACAGCCGGCTGTCCCATTTAATGGTGCCCTTACTTTTTCTCGAGGGTCGCTACTGAAAAGCCATTTCTAACATTGTTAGACTGTTTCGCGTCGTTTTCATTCAGTTCATCACCGGCATGCAAGTGATATTAGTGCAACTAAAACATAAAAACGTGATATTTTTTTAAAATTGTGACTTTAAACATTTAGATCCATGTTTCTTAGTTAGCGGATGATTATTTGTTCTTCTTCTTGTTTGTAGATGTTCTTTGTGTAGATTAGTGTTGTGGTAATGTTTTCTTTTTGTGAAATCTTTTTGATTGTAAAAAGTAGTGGGGTTTAAAAGCCACCTGGCCATCACAACAGGATACGTACAAAATGCCTGCAAAATTGATAACGTGCAACCCTCGATTTACAGAAAATGGCGGCCTGGATTTCCGGAGCATTGTTGTTTATGAGGCTCTTTTCTTCGGCCACGCTTGGAACTCGTGTTAAATAAAGTAAAGTGCTGACACTTGTACAATTTTATAGATTATTATGTACTTAAGAATAAGAAGCGTAACATTTATTTAACATCAATTATCAAATGTTTTTACATAAGAATATTATCGAGTAAGTTTGTTGTAGATAAACAATACAAACAAATGAACCTGAATCACTTTTCTAATAAAGTTTGAAATATTCACAAATGTTAATTTTACAATGGGATGTTATTTCTTGCTCAATTTTAAATCTTGCATGATTGAATAGCTTTAAAACTATTTTCAACAGATATTTTGGTATACTAATGTTAAGAACTTTTATTTTTATACAAAAATATACAATTAAAATAAATATCATATATTAATATAATTGCAAAATATTCTGATAAACTTTGACAATACAAAAGAGTTTTGTCAAATGTCATACCTATATTTTGAAATCTTAAAAACAGTTTTACGTTTTTTCTGAAAAACGAGAAATATGCTGATTATAGGGGTACTAAAGTAATAAATATAATATAATAAGTCTCACATGCTTCCAAAGAACTCAAGAATCTAATAAACTACACAGTTTCTTCGATTTAACATTACATTTATGGCTACTATGAGTATACTTTTATATCTGCAATAGAATGTCTATAACTTTACATTCAAAAACGCCAACATAATAGTTGAAGTCTATTGTCAGGTTTACGGTGACCATAACCGCAGTCCAGACAATTGTTTTCTCCGTAAAATTCGTCAGTCTTTTGAAAAAAAGGTAAACGTAACAATTTCTCTTCTAACTTTACTGTTATGCTTAGGATTCAAAGCTATTTTTAAATATTCAAACCGATCCCAAGAAAAAATTCAATCAGCAAATATTTTACCTTTATATGCGCCAGCAAAAGATTAACTTTCATTTCGTAATAAATCAGCACAAGAATTTGATTATAAATAAAATTTGGAAAATTGTTCTAAGGAGGCCAAGTATATACGTGCAACGCTGCATTTTTGGTTGGTAGAGGTAAAAAAAAACTTGATTTGTGTTATCTGAAATATGATAATAAAGGGAAAATGTGAGAGGACCATGGAAAATAGTCCAACGTGTCTCGATCCCTCATCGCGCAAAGCCTTCGATAAGGGCGCTATTGGAATCTCGATAAAGGCCAGCTCAAGATCGGATTTCAAGCGTATTTTCTGTCTTCTTCTCGCAAAGAATATTGCGGCTACGTGTGTGCCTCTGTGTGCATCTTCACTCTCTCTGCGTGGATAAAGTGTAGATGGATGAGCCATAGATTTATTCGGAATCCCGTAATATCGTATCTACGAACAGGGGTGAAACGGGCCAAGGGTGAAGTGTAGCTAGAGGGTTCTGTCAACGCTACAACATGATGTATGGCGATCAGCTGCCGATAACACACAAGAATTTATATTAAAGACACATTTCTGTATCCTTTTTATTGTATATGTCAACGCAAATATTGCGTATTTCACCTTCACATCCAATTTTTCTATCAATTTCACAATTGTGTACAAATATTTGTTTTCATTTAATTATTTTAAATTGATCAAATTCAGTGGCCAAATTGAAAAACATAAAAAACAGATTTTTCTTATTACTTTTATTAAGACTCTTTTCTGGTTTGTAAAATTAAACATATAAATGAATTAGTCATACATTTTTAGTAAAAACAGATTTATTGATACAAATTAAAATTTCATTGCAAGTTTTGTTTCAATTAAATTTATGGAATTAGGATTCTGTTGATATACGCAACAAACATTTGGCATACGTATTGGGGAAAAGAAAAGTAAAAATTACGAGGCAACAAAGTTTTTGAGATTTTGTCAAGAAAAGTTGACAACATTTTGTAACAACTTTGAAAGTTTGTTCAAAGTTTGCTCATGAATTCACTGATTCGAATGATATAAAAATGTGTAATTTCCAAATATTTGAGTTTCAACCGACATTATTAGCTTTGGAAAGAACATTTTGAATTAATTTAACTTCCAATTACTCTCTAAATAAATAATAAAAATTCCGATGTAAACTCGTTTGCACAGAATAAACAAGTCCTTTTTTTACCCAAGACAAAATTATTTCCGGATAAATCATCTATGACCTTTGTTGTTCTATATTTCAAAAATTTATCAGTGATTGATCGCGTATAATTTATCTCTTGCCACTCTAAAATGATATATTTTTCAGAAACTAACCAATCAAATATTTTCCTTCTACTTTTATTACTTCCAACAACATTAATTATATCGTAAATAATTTGTTCTTTACATTTCAAAAGTAATTTTAATTCTACATTTCAAAAAATATTTTATTTCAACCTGAAGAATATATTAAAAATGTTTCCCCGGGAAAAAAAACAATAAGGTTCATTCATTCTTTTCAAAAGCAAAGTCCCTGAAAATTTAGGCCGAAATACCCACGTGACATGCTTTGTTAGTTTATCAATGAAAAGTATCCATTGTGATTTGAAAAACGGATTGTGCAAAATGGAATCGACTGTAAAATAAGAGTTCGACGCGCGTAAACAACACCGGAAGTGATGTTGAAAACGCAACTCTTTCGCGTGGCCCTTTGCATTGCGGAAGAGTCGGAAAGTCATTGAAAGAGAGATTTTGTTGGAACCCCGGGGGGGGGGGGGAG
>JABFPM010003218.1:0-14781 GCA_022817325.1 Idris sp. 1 HC-2018
CATGATAGAACGTATTACAAATGCTTGCGCTGAAATTAGCTTTGATATTCTTTTGTCTTGTGTTCAATCATTTGAAAAAAAGATAAACAAGTACATTGAAGTTGAAGGTCACAATTTTGAACATCTTTAGATATTCTAAACATCAAAGGTGAGGACTAACTTGATACCAGCACCCTGATTTTGATTTTTGTCGATTACAGCGCCATCTGTGGCCGAAATTGCTTTAATTGTAGATCAAATTGGGGTATTTTTTTCTGAGGAACCCGAATCTGCAATAAAAAATTAGGGTTCCTATTTAAGTTTTATAACACCTCCCTCTGCCACCTCCAGGGGGTGGAAGTGGGGGGTCAATTTTGGTATCATTG
The DNA here is from genome assembly GCA_022817325.1 of Idris sp. 1 HC-2018. Taxonomy (NCBI): domain Eukaryota; kingdom Metazoa; phylum Arthropoda; class Insecta; order Hymenoptera; family Scelionidae; genus Idris; species Idris sp. 1 HC-2018. The sequence continues at coordinate 366 of JABFPM010003218.1, forward strand.
GATGTCCCCCGTCGAGACCAACAAATTTCATTACCCACTTTTTTTGATCCGACGGATAGTTTTCGAGATATTTCTATGTCTTCAGATAAAATGAACACCCTGTATGTGAATTTTTGTCATATGATTTCATAAGCTTAAATAATTTGTCTTAAACAAAAATTTGGAATGTTTGTAATTTCTTATGAAACATAAAGATTTACACAGCTAATACATTTGATAGCATTGTTGCATAAACTAAAAAAATTCATTATCTATTTTTTCTCTTGTGATAATTTTTGAACTTTGAACCAGGATATTATAACCCTCGTACGATATATGGTATTCTTTTATGCGGTTTCGCTTTAATGCGGTTATAAAAAATGTATTTTGTTTTAAAACCGAGCCTTTAGGGACTTTGTAAATAAAAATATCGTTAAATTTGCGTTAAAAATAATTTTTGTTAACCTGTTAAGGGGATATATAAGTTCTGCTACCATGGTGTTAGTGTCTTTTTAAATTAAAATTTATTAGTGAACTAATGAATAAATGTAATAAAACTAATTAAGTGATTTTTTGATGTTGGGAGAATTGTTTTGTGAAAAAAATGTCTTTGGTTCTATACTTTTGTAATATATCCTTTTTCTTCTGAAGAAGCATGAGACATTCTTTGAGTGACCTTAAATTGTCCACAAATGTTTCTTGAAATCATAAATATAATTTAATATGTAATATACTGTTAAAAAATTTTGTAAATTAACTGCAGCAAATACTTTACAAAGTAATTCTTATTTTACGATATAATTTTCAAAAACTAATATTTTTTATTTAACACTGACTAACGCCAATTTTATTATACTTTTATTTTTATTTAAATTCTCTATCCTCTTAAAATTAAAAACAACAATTTAAATAACAATCTTTATTTTAAATAAATAATCTTAATTATATTTAACATAAAAAAGTTTACATATAAAAGTTTACAAATAATTGATTCTTCAGTTGTATCTGCAGCACTAAGTGCTCTCTTATGAGGCATTATTGAAGTTGGATCAGCGTCTATTTAATTATATGGTTTTATTAACAAAAATAACAATTAAATAAGATTAACATACAATGAGTTTGCTTTTAACTGTCAAGGTGAACATATTGTACACCGAACATCGATCGAGTGCGCGGCACGGGGGTGTGGTAGCCTCAAGCGAGGTTACCCCTACTACCTTTTATTTTTCTTCCAGCCTTGCTTGTCGCGAAGTGCCGTTTGAAAATGATGTATACCGCGAAAATTTAAAATATTTAATTTTTGGATAATCTATATTTTTATGAAGCATTATATTTTTATAATACTTATTTATTATTATTAAATTGTTAGTTTTTACAAATTTTATTTATAAATTTTGTAAACAATTAATGAACTTACTTAAAGTAATACTTACGAATTACAATATTGGTGTAAGAAAATAAAGACAACAATATACAAATACAATATGAAATTATTTATTCTATTAATTAAACAGCATTAAATAACTTATGATCCGCATTTTAAATAATAAAATTTATTATAATTCAATGTTCAATATTAAAATTTTTATTTGAATAAGGAAAAATATTAAACTTGTTTGAAATCTATGTTATTAATTTTTCATTTCAACAATCGATTAAATAATTTATCAAATAATTAAAGTATGCGAGGTTTGAAACTTAACTTAATAAATTATTACAAACTTTAATTCTGGCTGTTTCAATAATTTGACTGAAAGTTATTAATTGAGATTCAGTGGTTTCATCTTAAATTTCTAACCAACAATAACATTTTCTTAACATTTGAAAGGTTTCCATTGAGTTGACCGATTCTACACACTCTTTATTATGTGTTGAAATGTCACATACTTCTGAAGTGTTTAAATTTTCTGTTACATTAGATTCAAAAACTGTTTTTTGAACAATGTTGACAATTTCTTCGTCGGTAAATTTCTCCCAGCCTACGTCATCTTCATCAGAATTTATCCAATGATTAAAACGAGTCATTTTACTTTCAGCAATACGTGATGTCCTAAGACTTTCGGTAAAATTGCCATCTATTTAAGATATATTTGAATCGGAAGTTGCTTCTTTTAATAAAGGATTCCAAACTTGCTATCTTTTACCTCAGTCCAAGCTGCTGCTATCATTTGGAAGCAATCGCGAAGTGTTAATTTTTTCAAAAAAAATCGAGTTCTTAATCTTCAGCTAATTCATCGTTAATAAGGTAATTTCTCATAAGATACTTTTTGTACAACTTTTTGTTGTTGCTTTGGCTCCTTGATCCATTGGTTGTAGTATTGCAGTGACATTCGGTGGCAGATAAAGTACTTCAAAATTTTTATCTTATATATTTTATATATTATAAAATTATGAAATTTATGTTATATAAAATTCAGGAAAAAAAAGGATAATCAAAGTGGACGCATAATTTTACACTCAAAGAAATGACATTGGCAACAACTTTTCTGTATCAATAAGTGCAAAAACAATATTTTTTACGTGAAATTAAACAATTGAAATCCGACAGGTACGTTAATCCAAAAAGTTGAATTTCAAACTTGAGTCCATTTTTGGATAAATACAATTTAATTCGCGTTGGTGGGAGATTGAAATTAGCGGCAATCCCAAGTGATGCAAAACACCCTTTATTTTGCCATCATGTCATTCTGCCGACTTGTTAATTGAAAATATTCATCATAGTGAATTACATGCCGATATTCAATTGACATTGGGAACGTTGAAGCAAAACTTTTGGGTGATAAATTCGAGAAAATCGGTCAGAAAAATCGTGCATGATTGTATTACATGTAAAAAGGCAAGACCAAAACTCTCGAGGCAGTACATGGGCTTTTTCCCCTTAGCGAGAGATAACCCTTCGCTCCCATTTTCATCGAACGGAGTCGATTACTTTGGCCCGATATTGATCTGTGATCGAGAAGGGAGGGACGCGCGCGCTCACAAGGCTTACGGGGCGGTATTCGTCTGCTCGGTGACACGTGCCATTCACCTTGAACTTGTCACTTATTTGGATACGCCCTCCTTTATCGCTGCATTTGATAGGTTTGTTTCCCGCCGCGGCAAGCCCTACTTGATCAAAAGTGATAACGGCAAGAATTTTGTTGGTGCAAATGCAGAATTGCATCGTGCATTTGTAGTAACCACAAAATATGATGATTTTAAGGTCTCCCTCGTACAACGGGAAATTAAGTGGCAGTTCATTCCCCCCCCTCCCTTTCCCCTCATTTCGGAGGCATGTGGTAAGCTGCAGTTGAATCCGTAAAATCACACATGAAACAAATTTTGGGTAATCACACCCCTAAATGAGAAGAAATGTTGACGATTTTATGTCGCATAGAAGCTTGTTTAAATTTAAGGCTAATTGGTCTATTACATGATGACCCGGAGTCGTATGATTGTTTAACTCCAAGGCATTTTTTGATAGGAGATGCTTTAAATGCAGTCCCGCGACCTCCCGTGGAAGGTGCAATGTCCAACCTGACACGCTGGAAACGAATGCAAAAAATGATTAAAGAATTTTGGGCACGTTGGTTTATAATCAGAGATTATTTGCAAGATTTGCAAAAGCGTAATAAATGGCGAGAAAAACAATATAATTTAAAATTAGGGGACATAGACATATTAATTGAAAATTCTCTTAATCCGCCATGTCAGTGGACCATGGCTCGTATTAAAAAACTTATATATGGTATTGATAATGTCCCAAGAGCGGCAGTGTTGAAAACGCCAACAGGTGAATTAACAAGAAGTATTACGCGACTTTGCATGTTGCTTGATGGATAATAATTTATTTTGATTTCATGTTTTATTATCCTATTTTATGTCATTTTTTATTTTTTTTGACTAAATTTGTTTGCATTTAATTTATTTAATTCTTTTTGAAAGTTTGACCTTTTTGTTCGTCATATTTATTTATTTTTATTGTATCGACGATTTAATTTATTTATTTTGAATTTGATGTTGAAAAAAAAATAATAATAATACTGGCGGTAAAAATAATTTTTGGGGGAAAAAAATCGCCGAATTTGAATTTGATTCGCGGATTGTTTTAATTCAAATAACTGTTATTTAGTTTTGTTAGTTTTGTTATTTAGTTTTATATTTGATAAACTGGTGTTTTGAATAAATCTAATTTCGGAAAAGTGAAAAGTTGTTCAAACACGTCAGTTTGGTTTTCGAGAATGGACGGTTCGACGACGCGATCGAGCTCCATCTGAATAACGCCGACTTGTTATGCGTTGAATCAACGCTCGTTACCACGGCCGCATTTTAGGTGAGATTGAGTCGCTCGCATCTCGTATGGAAAACTGGGACGACGAGATAGACGACTCATATAATTTTAGTCCCATTCGAATCCGGCATTCACCCACCTGCCCTGGATGTGATTATTGCTCCAACCGGGAGTCCTCACCGCCACCAGAGAGGGACCTGCGAGCATTGGTAACCGCGTGGAACCAAGCCGCCATGTATCAAAGCGAGCCTTCCGTTACCTCGCAACATCCACGAGGTTCACGCGACCATGAGCCTGACTAGGCGTGTAAGCAGAGGCGCAGTCGTGCACTCCGTCGTCGGCACGTGAATTCCGTCTGCATCCGGAAGAATTCCACCCGGACGACCTCCGAGATCCGGCGGATTTCACATTTGTGTGCGCTTTTGGGGAAGGCATTCTTGTACCACGTAGGGACAGAATGCGTTATAGACAGTGGCGGAGATTTTTACTCATGGGAAGAATCCTACTTAGATGAGACCCCACTTCGATTGAGTTCGGCGCGTTTGACATCGAATCACCATCCTTATTGAAATTGAAATAGTCCCTCTAAATGGGCCCGCGACAATCGTAAATTGTCGCTGCAATTGCAAAAAGCAATTGTAATATATTAAGAGGTTGGTAATTTGAATCTTATTATTTTTAACATTTTTTTTGGATTTTTTTTTTCATAACTATTGAACGACCGTAGATCGTTCAAGGGGGGAAGATTGTCTAAAATTAAATCTTTTAAATTATTTTATTTTAAAATTTAAACAGTTCAAAGGCGAATGTTTTTGCAGGCGAGCATCGTGACCCGACGGCAACCGAAATTCGCCGAAAAAACGCTCAGGATTGTTGCTCAGGTTGGGTAATTGTTTAATTGTATAGTTTTCGTTATAATAGAAAGCTTGAACTGATCTTTGAATTGAAAATGAGTAATTTTCAGCATAATCCATCAATATAATAGCAGTTTGAATGTTAAGTTTCTTTTACAATAATTTAAGTACATCTTTTGAGAATTTGCAATAAAGTGGTGTATAGTCAGATTCCAGATATCTTCAAATAATTCATTTAAAAATGAATTAACTTGTGCAGTGTGATTTTTCAGTGAAGCTCGACTACCTTCTGAATCCCACCGTTGATATGTTACTGTATTAGGGGGCAATCGAATATCACACTTGTTAAATTGTTCTTTTACTCCTTCACATACACATATTGTATGTGTTCCAGGATCTCCAGCAAAGATGCATTCTTTAGGTTTTAATGTAACGAAATATGAAAATTTTGGCAAAGTTTCGGTACCTGTATAGTCCTTAATAAAATTAATAACAGTTTCTTATACTTTTCACATGTTTGAAGATTTATTTCTCGAAGATCCACTTTGATGATTTTTTTGTGTTTATTAAAAGGATCACAACACTTATCATATGAAAGTGATGAAAAATAATTCTAAGTCTATGATAATCACAAACTTGATGATTAGCTTGAAATCTAAAATTATTCACTCTGTATTCCAAAAAAGATATTTCATCTTTCTCAAAATCGTTAAATTTGTGTAGCTTTTGAACACTTGAAAATGATTTCAAATGACATTCAGAGTTAAGCAATTTTCCGATATCACAAGGTTCCATTTTTAAATTAAATTTAAATATATAAAATTACTGATACTTTGTTATAATTCTGAAAATTAAAAGGCAATCAATTTAAAATTGTGAAAAGAAAAGCATTTTTATCTGTGATAATACAATAAAACCGAATAACACTTTTTTCACATAAAATAAAGTTACGATTGTATATTCTGAATATTTACCATAAATTAGTATATAATATACATTAATTAGTATGTAAATTTAAAATATGTATACAAGTCTGAGCTTAATTTTCTTAAAAATATCGGTAAAAAAAATTAATTTATCATTTTCTATAGTTTTATAAAATGTTGTTATTAGGTTGTTTCGGATTGTCACAGATATTTCACTGATAAAAATGAAAAAAAAAACAATAAAAGTTTTGCTCATGAATAAGACACATTTTGATTTTTAACTGCATTTCATTCAAAAAAAATAAACAAACCAACAACTAAATCCAAAACAAAGGTATTATTGATTCTAACTTACGAACTAAATAAGATTATCGATTTCTGCATCACATCAAAAAATTTTAGTTACGAATTAAATTTTCGAACTTAATGCAACGAAGTGAATCTCTCGTATTTTATAGCAATCAAAAAAAAAATTATTGTCTCAATAAAATGTTTTAAGAACTACAACGAGAACGGGTAATTTTACGACATTGGAGAAATATAACGTAATAACCAATCATACGGAGAATCTATATTACCCAAGAAGGGCAAACGTATGAGCAAGAATTAATACAAAACGCACCAGGTGGCGCTGCTGCTTTTAAACTTTTTGTTTAAATCTGAAAAAACTGTTACTAATGCATATTTGTAATATAAAATGAATTCTACTGAATTAATTTAATAAAATAAATAAATATTAAATTTGATCAAATATACGAATATTTGAAGTTTCAAAAAATTAATTGCATGAAACTCGATTTTTGTATATCATATCATGTTGACATAAACATATTATTGTGAAAATATAATGAAAACAGAAATGTTATAAGAAATAATTACACAATATCAAGTTAAAAGTGCCATTTTGGCCAGCAAAAGTTAACATTTTAAAAAATTATTTTAACTAGTTTAATTTCATTTCCCCAAAATGAAAATTTGAGGGCTTGTTGGCAATAATATGGAGTACATTTCCTGAAATTTTTAGAAAAATTCGTTACTCTAGAAAATAGTTATGAGCATTTGAAAATCACTAGTTTTAAAAACATGCTCCAAATTCCAGTGTCAATAACTTATTCAAATCCTTCAGAAAAATTTGTTTTCGATTAATTTTCGTCAAATGTAGTTAAAAACAAAAATTTTGGTTCGAAGAAAACTGATTTTTCTCAAAATTTGTAATTTTGGTAGCATGTTAAAAATTAACATTTTTTACTCATTTTTTAAATACAAAAAATTTCATTTATCATAACGAGAATTAAAGTTTAGTTTTAAAGCATGTGTTTGCTTCAAAAGTAGAGATTTCAATAAAGATTTAAAAAAAATAGATTTTTTGATGAAAATTGCCTGCGATATTAAACTTTGAAAATAACCAAAATATGGCAATTTTCAGAGATTCTAAAAACTTCTGGGACCGCAAATTTTTATGGAATGAGCTATAAACTTGGAATTCGTCTATTTTTCACAAGTACTTTCATAAAAAAAAATCAATCGTCAAAATCTGAAATCCTCGTGCACACGGTTTTGCTGAAAAGTAATGGAATTGCTCATATATTAAAAATTCTTATTATATACACTCAAAAGTCGATTGAGTGAACCTCAATTGAACCTCCGGATTTTAAAAGGGGACTTACGCTCGAATGTCGCTCGAGTGATTTTCCAGATCGAGGGAATTTGTTTAAAAAATAAAAAGATTCAAATTACAAAATAAAAAATAGTACGTTATTCAGCATTAAAATGCGCATCTTTTTTGTAATTAACATTTTTACAAAAAAAAATTATTTATTAACAAAATAAAAACACAATTTTTTGAAATGTTAAAAATTAATGCGTTTTTTAACTTCAATTCATGATATCTCAGGTTCCTGTTTATGAATTTACTTTAAATTTTTTGTCTAAACAGTTTTTGAGTTATATCTATCAATAAGCATAAAACAAAGCGGATTTTTTCAAACAGAACTTTGTTATTAATTTTTAAAGTCAACGGTGTGATATTCGCGTCACCAAATTTTCAAATAGAAAAAGTATCGAGGAAATTTTAGAAATAAACAAACTTACAGTGATAAACTTGTTAATTATAGTTGAAATAAGTTTTCCCTGAAATCCGTTTCTTAATTGATGCATTTTTTTAGAAAATATCACAATGTTAATATGCGCGCAACGCCGCGCGACATAACCTATTCGTGGTCTCACTGTTTCTTAGTAAACAATAGCGCGCGCTTTCAAGTTTCACAAATTATATTCAAAAAAATTGTTTTAATTTTTAAAAACATATAAATAAAAATAATTTTTTTTATTTTTAAAACAACATACAAAAATGTATACATAATAAATATATATATATATATTATTATTTGCGCTGCGTGCGCAAACTTTTTAAGCGATCAAAATGTAAACAAACTTTTGCTTGTTTGTTCTTGATTGTCATTTATGGAATCTGTTTGTTTGAGTACGTTTTTTATTACGTTATTATTTAGGTATTGTATCTGTTGTTTTAATCGACAAGTTTTATAAGTAAATCATTTTACAATGACAGAAAAAAGTGTCAATCACCCTTATTGAAAAACCTACAAAACATGTCGAGTCCACGAAACAATCTGCAAAATCCAGGAAAAAATCTGTTAAGCTCACGAAATCTGCTAAGTTGAAAAAAAAATCTGGCAAATCCAGCAAAAAACCTGCCAAAAAGACAACAAAATAGACGCTTTTTTGAATAAATGATATTTTGATCGCTTAAAAAGTACGCTACGCTATAAAAGCATGAAAATATCCTGCCTGACATTTTATAAAAATTATTATTCTGTAACAAATTAAAACTAATCTAATATATTTACATCACTCTGTTCAAAATATAAAATATTGTGTCTAAAAGCCATTTAAAAGGTCCACATTTACTTTATTGTCTCCACTAGACCAAAGTTCTTAAATTTTTTAAATTTTATTATTATTGTTTTAGGTATGTACAATCTATTGAAGACTCACATACATGGAGTTTTTTCATTCAAATGGGTTTCAACGTTGCCGGCATTACGTTTACAGGGTTTCAGGTTTATATTTTTACTTTTACATTTATTTTTATAATCACAAACAGATTATTTAGATCTTCAATATTTTTTATACAAAAAGAACTGAAAGCATAAGTTACATTTTGAGGTTCGAATAAATAGCTTATTATTATTTTATTATTTTTAAAAAGAAAAGGAAACCGAGATCTAGAGTACCGAGGCCCTCCTAGGCACTGAGCGTCATAGTCATAGGCGGCGCAAAATCGTTAATTATACTAATGACATTAATATTTTGAAAATAAGTTGTTTATAGCAAGTCTGATGACCGTCAGCTGGTCTGCTAGCGGGACATTCAGACGCTACGACGCCATAATTGTTGCAAATTGAATTTGCTTTTATTTTATAATAATTATAATGACATTGTGTACATTAGTTGTTTATAAAGAAACAAGTCAGTTCATGTTGGTCAGCTAGTTTTTTAGCGGGACATGACTCTTCATCTGGGCCTGGGACCCTCGCGCGAACCAAAAGAACTGCCGAATTTTTCTCGCGGGAGTAAAACAATTTTAACTCCCATGATGCAAATATACTATTATTAGGTCTCTTGATCAACACATTTTTACAAACCTAGTTTTGTAAAAACCAATTGAGACCATATCAGCACGATTTACCAAATGTTGCGTTTAGATTGTTACGTCAGGTTTTTAAACCCTTATTTATTTTGGATTTGCTTAAATCTAAAAGGAAGGGTGAAAAAGAAAAATATTTTACTCAATGTTTCATATATCGTGTATATCTCTCTTTTATTAATTTAAATTTCTTAGGTTTACAAGTTTACATCATAACGAAGGCCGGCTGAAAAAGTTGGAAGAAGGGTTTTCTTTTGGTCCTATCTTGAATTTTTTCCTAGGGAATAAGGACTTCCTAGTAGTAGGGGGAAGGTCAAAATTCAAGCGTTTTCTTGAACGAGAAGGGGGGTTTAGAGAAGGGGTTCAAAGAATAGGTGACATGTCATGTAGGTCTAATATTGGAGAAAAAGAAAAGTCGGGTGATTTAGGGGAATAGGTCCTTTTTACGAAAAAGACGTGAAGATTGGTGGGGGACAAGGTTGCGAACGTGGATGCCGCCTTCGTTTATACATGTTAATGTTAAATATTTAAAACTAATTGTTTATTATTATATTTGTTGATGTTTATTTATTTTTGTTCAATTTTGTTGGTTTTTGCTCATTTTTGTTTTTGTTTAATTTTGCTTTACACTTAAATTATTTATTTATTTATTTATGTTTTATTTATTTGTACGTATTTTAATATTTTTCATAATTTAATTTGAATTGGTTAATTGTTAACGTTCGTTTAATTTGATTTTGTTTTATACTTAAATTATTTGTTTATTTATATTTATTGTAATGTATACTTTTAGTTTGTTTTTATATCTAAATTTGTTATTTATTGTTTATTTATTAGTACGTATTTTAATGTTTGTCATAATTCAATTCGAATTGGTTTAATGTTTGTTTAATTTTAATTTTGTTTGTTATTGTTCATTTTATATTAGTTAATGTTCGTTTAATTTTTAATTTATTGTATTTGAACTTCCTTGGGTTTAATCAATTCGATTATATAAAAATTTAGAACTTTTCCTTTTTTTTAATGTATTGACGTCATTTCGAAGGAATTTCTGCCGTTATGGATTTTCTTGGAAAATGTTACGCAATAGATCCCGAACTAAGTGCTCGAAACCGGCTTTGGAAAAAGATTATATAAAATTATAAATTTGTAACGTCTACAGACGTAACAAGATGAATACAGCAGAAATTGCCTTAGATTCTGTATGTATCCTTATATTGGAATTGATTTTATTCTAATATTTGAACTTACACGTAAAAATTGAGATTATATTATAAAGTAAATTCTGGTAATATTATAATTTTGAATTTTTTTTTACGTTTTTAATTTTTTCGAGTTAGGCACAAATTGTGTCACTCAATTATTTTTATTTTTATCTTAACTTAATTTTAATTTTTAAATAAAACTTTTTTAGTCCCTTTTACCCTTTTTATATAAAAAATCATGACGTTTCGAATCCTTTCCTTCCCCTTTTTCTTTTTAATTGAATTTTTGATATTTATAATTTCTGACGCAGTTAAGTGGCCAAAGTTTATAACATCTAAACAACATAAATCCAGATAAGCGTCGATTAGGGAAATAATATAAAAGATTTTAATAAATGTTGATAAAGTCTTACATTTTAAAATAAAAACATTTTTTGGTGAATTATAAGTAAATAAATGATGAAAGACTTCCTGTAGGATTAAAAGAATGTCAAATACCAACATTACCAACATTGCAGTTTTTCAATTATTATTGTTAAAGTAATGTATAAGTTCTGCTACCACGGAGTTAGGGACTTTATTTATAATAATTAAAATAACAGTTATTTTTCGAAAAACTTCGAAGAGTGCGATTCTGCAAGAATGGGAGAATTTTTATCTCAATTAAATATCATTCTATGTTAAAGGATGTAAACAAACAATGATTTTTACGATTAACCTTCACCTCAAAAACTTAAAATCATTATTCATGTACAATTTATAATAAAACTTGAATGTCTTTGTTTATGAAAGTGTAAAATAATTGAATAAATCATTAATTTATTTGCAATTTGATAGTTAATTAATATTAAACAAATCTGCAATGTCGGTATTTCTCATTACCTTAATATTGCAGAGTATTAATCCATATTAAATCATTCGATTCTTTCACTCACAAAGAGTCATAAAAGCTATTGAATAATAGTTTATGTAAAGAAATGCGCAGAAAAATAGGGACCATGTTTTTGAGGTTACAAATAAAACGCGGTCCCTAAAGAACTGTGACCAGCAGAAAAGAGAGGAAAACCATTTCCGTCAGGGAGGGTGACAACGATATAACATCAAAGCTATCCCTGAAATACGTAGGTGTCAAAGTAGACGCTAGATTAAGTTTCGATGAACACCTCAAAATCGTGGACACGAGAGCTGCTCGCGTGACCAGTGCTGTATCCAGGATCATGGCTAATATTAAGGACGTAAGCACATCACGCAATCAAGCGAATTAATGTAAAATTTTTTAATAAAATCTGCTTTTACTAGCCAACTCGACTATCTTTTCTCCTCTTCGAAGAAATCCTACACGATGGATTTCCTAAACCTCATTTCCTTCTCATCAACGTGGTGGCATCAAAAGTCACCTAAATAAGAATCTATTTGCATCACCGGATGGCAGCGTATTTCTGCTCTACCTGAACCACAAAGCAAGACACCAGAGTGCATGGGATAGCAGTGCTGGACTGGGAAATAACTACAATCAACCATTGGTCGATCCAAGTGAAGTACAAACTAGTTAACGACCAAGTGGACTATCCGCTGTCGGAAAAAACGTTGCCATCGTACCCGGTTGCCTCCATCGCTCCAGGCTACTCGGGACCGGATTAACGCAGCCTATGCCAAAATAAAAGCACGATTGGCCAATCTCCGACCCTACTCGACTTCACCCGCTATCCCAGCGATTCCAAGACATAAAACTCCGTAGGAAGACAACAAAGGCTTCTGGGGCTCTTTTCTTGAAAAGTGTCGATTCGTCTTTACTGGATTCGTCAAATTTCTGAACACAACAATCTAGTTCAGCAGTATTAAAGCACGTTCAGATTACCGACGACTCGACACTTTTCAAGAATACAGCCCCTGGGGTTATTTGAAGGTCGATAGCACCTCCAAAAAACAATTTTAGCAAAAAAGTATAAACTTTATCGATAAATAATTATGTATTTCGATCTTTTTTTGAATAAACAAAAACTTGAAATATCTGAGCAGTATGTAATCTTTTTACTCTCTTGTAAATGTGAAGCAGCAAACAATCATCAAAAAACGATTATAAATTAAATTTTATTTACAGTGCCTTAATCTAATTTGTTCACTTTTTAAAAAATAAGATTAAATGGTGTATTTAATTAATATTTTATAAATAAATTTTATTTTAGGGAGTAATGCTTTTAGGATTAATACCAAAAGAAGCCTTTAGATATATTATGTTTACACTAACTCAGTTAAGCCATTTGTACTATCAATGTTTGCCTTCACAAAAATTAATTAATTATAGTATAGAAATCAATATTAATGCGTAAGTTTTTTTATAAATTATATACGAATAATATATCATTTGAAATAATAGACTTAAGTATTAATTTTTAATTATTTTGTTAGCAATAACGGAAAATGGTACCTGGCCTCTAACAGGACAAGGCAGTTTTTAAAAATGTTGATATTGAGAACTCTAAAAACATCTGAAATAACTGCAGGAAAATTCTTTCCTATAAACATTGAAACATTCAGCAATGTAAGTAAATTTTTTAATAGTAATGTTTATTTTATATTTTTACATTATTGAAACAAAAGAAAATCAAACATTTTGATAAAAAAAAATGAATTTAATTTGTTTTTAAAGACTTGATTGAAAAAGTTTGACAAAATTTTCTATTTTAAATCCATTTTTAAAATGTAATAAAGTAGATATACTCTATATACTTCTATATAATTCTAAGAGTCCATTAATTTTTATTTCATAAATTGAAAGAAAATATAACATGAAAGTTATAATTGTAGGTATTAAGAACTTGCATGTCGTATTTTACTGTGCTATCATCTCAAAAGTAAAAAAGCAATAATCTCATTGTGCAACAAAAATAGTGTTTATAAATATGTAAATAATAATAAACAATTATTTTTTATTAAAAAATATATAAATTATGTTTGGTTGTTTTTATACCTCAAATAAAAAAAAATATTCGATTTTTATTCAGAACACATTATAGTGCAACTATACTTTGTGCACTAATCGAAATTAATTAAATCAAATTCTAAGATAAAGACATGTTTATTTACATAATGTACATATGAATTTCTTAAACATTAAATTGCAAATATTTATCAAACATGTTACAGATTTGACGCCAATAACACTATTCGAAGTAAAATTCAATATTCACTCTTAGTTTACACTTATCATTTATTGATTCGAATGCAATATTTTGATCAAGAATTTTTTATTTAAGAACATAAGCAAAATTTAAAAAATGTAAAAGTATAGGAATTTTAAAATATTAAAAATAATGTCAGGGTGGTAATGTATTAAATTATTGTGCTTGAAATTAACATTTAATACAGGAATTTTCCTGTACAAAAAAATATCAGTTCGAAATTAAAAAAATATTTAATTCCAAAAGTACTTGAACTATGACTCTTGGAAACAAATTATTTTGCTATTATCTCAATAATAATAAAATATGTATAACTTTTTATGATAAATATCT
>JABFPM010003219.1:0-14775 GCA_022817325.1 Idris sp. 1 HC-2018
CATCTCACTTCCACTATTCGTTTTTTTTTTTTTTTAAACAAAACAAGCTACACTTGATTATTTTAATAAATATTTTAAGAAACTACATTCGGTTACAGTTTACAGTTTTGTTGCGCTTCAGTTTTAACTAAGTCTTATTTTGCATTATTTTGGTAAACTGAACATATTTGAATTTATTATTATTTTCTGAAAATAATAATCTATTTGAAGTCTGCTGGCCAACATTTTTGATTATATATCATTTATGGGTATTAACTATTACTTTTCATCTGTGTTCAAAAAAGATTGATAAAATTAATTTATGTATTTTAGTTGTATGTAAGTGTACAATGTAAATAAAATTAACTAAGAAAACTTAAACAGACATACAATTAATATAAAACAAGTTAATATCAAATACTAATCATAAAATTAAACATATCTTTACTAAAAATAATAAAAATAAGGTAAGCACTAATACAGATCACTATAAAGATCTTATAATTAAAATAATAATTCAACCTTAAACTATTTCAAATAAAAATTTAACAACATAATAAAATAATTTAATTTAAAGAAGTGTATTGTTATGTAAAACACACTCGACAATATTATTCTAATATACAAATATATGTGTTATTTATTGAAGTCATTTATCAGAAAATGAAACAGAAAATTCAAACAAAGGTATTTGAAAATTTGTCATAACTCATTTGCAACGAATTCATTCGTTGATAACAATTAAACAACAGGTTTATCATGAAATTTTATTTAATTTGTATTTAAATTTATTCATACTCTAATTTAATTTTAAAAAAATTTGTTTAATTAAACTATTCAACTGTATCTGATAAAGAGGTCTTAATTGAACATCTAAATTTCATCTTAATATTAATTTAATAAGTGTTAAAACTAATTTTTTATGTGCGAACCTAATACAGTTTAGCTACATTACTGAACAGAAATTTGTAATGGTACATTATGTGTATATCATATTATTTACGCATATCAAACAGCTGGATAATATCCAAAAAGATTAAACGATTATGCAAATTGTCAGCGAATAAAATCATTTACTTTAAAATTAATTAAGACTTGCTGATGGTAAACATGCATAAAATTGCAATATATTTATCATTTTCATGAATTCATGACTAGCAGAAGGAACTAGTTTTATTTTATATTGAAAATAGTTGATCGTTAAACGTGAATAATACAAAATGCACCTCATTTTGAAACATCATGTTTAGCAACTTGATATTCCGGAAAGGTATCGAATAAATGAGTGTCACCAAAATTCGATACAATATTCAATTCACTTATATTGCAACCAAAATTATGCTCCATTCTTGTCGTATTTTTCCCCTTTTTTCGTAAATAAAAATAAACATCACTTTGATAGTGTGGTAAAAATCATTGTTTTGGTCATGTTAACAAATGCACAATTTACGATGACACGGTTTTTCTTGTTCTCTTGATTTACAATTAATTTCTTTTAGTTTTTATTATATCACGCAAATAACTGATTAATTTTTTTCCACAAAAATGTCTTAATTATATAATTATAATTTCATTTTTTTTATTACAATAACTAATGTCATTTGTTTCAAAAACATTATATTATAATTAAAAAGATTTTATTTTTCTTTTATGTGCAAGTTGACCACGGTTAAATTTTGTTTCATTCCAACTGATGTAAGTCTATGCACACATAAAAAAATTACTAAGGTTCTAGTCATTGTATAATATTAAGATTGATCTGAGCCGTAGTTTTGCTGGAAAATATATTTATAAACGTCTTAACATTTCATAAGTAATATAGAATTATTATAAGCTTTTCAAATTGTTGCTCTAACTGTTAATTAACTTGCTAATTAATGAGTTGTAATTTACAATGTTGAGCATTAATGTCTGTTAGAATTCCCGCACCATTGGTAATTACTCCCTAAAATATACACTTGTACTGTAATCTTAAAATTAAAATAAAAAAGAAAAGAATAAGTTTTAATTTAAAAAGATCCAGTTGACACACTTATTATAATTTATTTGTTTTCAGAATTGTGCCAACTAAACTTTTTCGATATAATCGTAACAGTAAAATAGCAGAACAGATAAAGTAAAAGTTGTTTGCAGTGGTTGATAATTATGATTAACAAATTGATAATTTGATAAGTAAGACAAAGAATTAATAACAATTGATGTTTCTCGATAGTTCTTCCACTGGCAAGCATGGGATATTGCTCTCTGTCAGTATTCAACGATTCTTTCACGAGCTTGCCGCATTTAAAAAGATTTGGAAAATTGCGCTTGCCGCTTGAGTGATTGCTAAATCGCGTGCTTCAGTCTAAAGAATGGCTTTTTCATTGTTACTTATCGACTCTTGAGCTTCGATTATTCTGAGTAATGGTCAACTTGTACGTTTCATCTGTTTAAAAAAAAATAAGAAAAAAGTTTCTTCTTCCTCTATAATTTTATGTTCTCTTTCAATTGACCATTTTGTTTAATTTTATTTCATGCACATTTTGTACACTGAACAAAATTTAAGTGTTTTATCGACAGACCATAAGACAATTTAAAAGTATACTCATAATTAACTTATGCATAAATATTTGCGACAATTTACATGAACAATAATAAATGTCTGGTACATGCAAAAAAGTACTGTGAAAATATGACAATATTTTCATAGTCTGCACTGTAAAAGTGATTTTTTTCAGTGTATACACATATTTCTTCTGTATCATTGTAAGAAACCAAAAGGATGAATAAAAATGTTCACATCATTATTTCAAAATTCAAAATTTGTGATAACAATGAAATAATTTTCGAAACAGAAATAGTGGAAACCAATTGACACGCGAAACCTTGTTCGCAAAAACTATAAATAAAAGATTATTGCGACGTGTAAGAGATCAAAAAAAAGTATGGTTGAAAAAAAGCAAGCTTGGATTTCACGTCGCCCGGATGCTGTTTCGTCCAGGTGTTCTTAATCGCTAACCAGCAACTAACAAATAACAAAAAAACAACTTTCCCTTATAGTTTATTAATTTAAAACTTTGTTAATTTTCTTTTTAACACTTTTCTTCTCCTAAATTTTTTTTTTCGTTCAACTCTTCTATTCTTTCTACTCTCTCTCTCTCTCTCTCTCTCTCTCTCTCTCTCTCTCTCTCTCTCTCTCTTTCTCTCTCTTTTTGTACAATTTTTCTTGTACCTGTCCTTTCTGACTATGTCTTGCTATGTCCCGGCTTTCTTTTGTTTCTAGATATTGCAGAACCTACAAAAAAAACGCACTGAGCGGAGGGGGCGCCTAAGCTCTGACAATATGCATAAAAAGAAGTCCGGTTTCAGCAAAAGCGACCTTATTTTTAAGGTAACCCGCCCGAAACAACTGCGCGAGCTCGCGTTCGCGGTCCGAAAAAGCTCGATTGCACTCGTGTCTTTGCGACAACATGACGGAGGGGATACTAGAAACACCACCAGCCTTCATTAGTTACTGTTTATAATTGGTTGTCCCTGTGTGTGTGTGTGTGTGAGTTACATATATATAAATATATATAAACACCCACATAGACAAATCTGTTTTTCTTTCCTAGGAGTTACTGTGTTTTCATAATTTTTGTTGTCACGCTTGTTCCCTCTGTCATGGGGCTCCGAAGCAGAGTTAAATTGATTTCAAAGGACCGTCGAAGGACGAGCTGCACGCTGATTCACTCGTTGGTTCTACTTACAAAACATTTGCTTCTTTTACGCCGCATATTTTAACCCGCAGGAATAGGCTACGCTTCTACGTACCACTGTCTGCACCCGTCTAGCGCCAGATAATTATATTCCTTTTGCTTTTCAAATGTTATTAAACTAATTTTCTAAAAACAAAAAAATATATTCAGTTTGGCGCAATCACGTATTCTTTTTTTTTGTCCAAAGAGCTGCAAATTGTAAAATTGATTCTTCCCTTTATCAATTGATTGATCAACTTTTCAATTCTCAGCATCACATTATTCCTATCCTGTTTTTTTCGTGTGTTCCTTTCCCAGGCATCATTTTTATATAATCTTAGTTAACTGTGCTTTTTTTTATGTTGAAATAAAATGTTTTTCACCTGCCAGTTGTTTATTCTGATCAATCGCTAGACGGCAGACGGACTCCTTAAATCAGCGCACGTGATTGGGCGTCCCTTCTCTGTCGCTTTGCCGCAAATCGCACTTTCTTAGAAATTCCAACGAATTTGTGGATGGAAATGAAAATTTTGACAAACAATTTATACCATCCTGTTTCCACGAAATTCTAAGATACTGGCTTATTTAGCAATTGGAAAATTAGTGAGCCAGTATCACGAAACTTTGGTGTTAGCAATTATTGCTTTTGGGATGTCTTTATGCTTTGTTGTGTTGTGGCTTTCTGCCTGGCTTTAAATAGTGCTTCATCGCTCGTTTGCTTATCAGTGTGTGAAATGTTACAGATCTGTTTACGTATTCCCTAAAAGATACCATTTAACTTACATGAAAAGATTAATTAACAGAAAAGAGATTTGCAAGGGAATACGTAAACAAATAGCACACTTGTTTTAGAACACAAAGCTCTCTTGTCTGTTCGTATTGTTGTATTCTCGAAATCATATCTTACCATCATACGTTGGTTTGATTGATTGTTGATCATCGCTGAGAAGCTTCTGCTCACAATGACTGTGTAGATAATGTTATTCATTTTTTTAAACAGTACTCTGTACTTAAACAAACTATAATTGTACTACAACTAAAATAATGAAATTAAGAAAAAATTTATCGTTGATAAGATTTAGCTGAGTTGGAAAGTTGTTATGTAAGCATAATGCTACTTTGAGAGCTAACTCAAAGCTGATACTAACGTATATATATAAATACACACGGATGTTTTGATTGTTGTTTAGAGCAGGTAATGTATTGTTTTGTTGTTTAACATCGTTTGAAATACGACTGTGTAGAAATAAACGTCAACAGATCATGAACCATTAACATCTTGTGTGGTCAACAAAGTAATGTTCAAAGACTGCCCAAAACGAAGGTGAAAGTTGCCTTAGATTAGCAGATTTGGGTACACTTTGAATGCAAAAAGAATTTTTTAATTTGACACGTCAAATCTCGTCGATTTGTTTTTTCACAGAAACTGTCCTGGGTTTTGACGTGGTCGAGAAAATTAACATACAGAAATATATCTGATAATATAGGTATGCCAGAATAATTCGTGAAATTGAACAAACTTCGAATCATCATCGATCATACCGAGAACGGAGAGAACATAAATCATGTGCCATCGCAATTTCACCTCCATCACCTCTTTCTTTCATCTCTTTCTGTTTTTTTTCTTCAGTTTAAAATTGAGCTTGTACATAAGTAATTGAATTTGATATATACATAAGTATAAACAGAACTGGATTTTGTATGCTAAATAGGTAAGTTTCATAAGATATTAGATATGTGTATCATATAATATAAAATATTATATTATATATCAGTTGCAAATCCAGTTCTAAAATTTTGTTTGAAGTTGCAGCATGGACGGTTGTTTTGTTTTTGTCAGTTGTTTTTCTTTCTTCTTGTTTGTTTGTTTCTCTCTTTTTTTTCTTTTTTTTTGGCTCTTCTAACTTTCTTTCAGAAACGATGTGAGGATCAATAAACACGCTAAGTATTCGTTGTAATCTGCTGACAAAGTACATGTGTGCATTCTTTATAAATACGTTCGCTCCGTTCTCTTGCTTTTAGTTATATCTGTATAGACGATTCCCACGTCTGACTTATGCCACTATTGATTGAGAGGATAACTAGTGCAGTTCGGCCAATCACAAAATTATTCCCCCCGGGGAAATAGAAGTGGCATCGAAATAATCTCGATGCTTTCGAAAAATGACCTTTCGTAATATGTAAACTTGATCATGGGCTCTTGATATAATTGAAATTTTAAACAACCAAAATATCGACGTGTCTGTCTTGGGGGAAAAAAAATCAGGTCTGACTAAAGATGAATGTATACATTTTAAAAAAAATATTGTAATATTGAATATAAATAGGTCACCTTGGATTCGCATTAATTAGCTCATCTTTTGATCTGATTTCATTTCAGATCTGACCTGAATTTTCACAAAACTGAAGTTAATTTAGAGTCAAGTTTTCTCAAAATTTGGAATAGACCTTAAAAAATGATTCGGAATAGAAATGAGTTATATCAGGTTTGTTCTGAATTTTAATCTAATTTTCAATGACGATTCTGAATTTTGATTTTAGTATCTTTACAAAAATTGAATCTGATTAAATAAGAAATTTTGAGTCCACACTGTTTGTATATAATTACGTTTAATTTTGGAAATTTAAACTTGATCAAACATCAGGATCGATTAGTCTTGATTTTACTATATCTTAAAAAATATCGTAAAAATTGATAAAATAAAGTTTTTCTGTTTTCATCCTGAATTCTTTTTCCCCAAATAAAATTCCTAAAAATCTATCCATCGATTTTTTCGTCGATCACTAGATAAGTTTTGAAAACCTTTTTATAGTGAATTAATATTCTGCTAAAATTACAGCAAAGTTTCAATACGAATTTACTAAAAAAATTTATATTGAAACGTAATTACAAGTTTGCTGCAAGAAAACATGTTCAGATTTTTTTAACTTTTACAACAACTTATCTATCGATCCTTTTGACAAGACTCATCAATATCAATATTTATTTAAAAAAAATAACACCAATTGCGAATCTTTAAATTGTAACACTTTAGGTGTAATCTCAAGAAAGTAATCTTTGAAATGTTTTTGGTTTGAAAATAAATTTCTAAAGCCATTTAAGCGATGATCAAGAGCCCTAGAAGCATTTCCACTCTGAGCATAAGAGGCTTGGGAATCACCCAGAGTTTTGCCAAGTGAGCAGTTGCGAAAACACGAGGTTTATATTTTAACTCTCGTCGTGCTTTCGCAAATCCTTATCTGTCTAGAGCATAATAGTGAACTGTCGAGAACTTAGGTTAACTGTCAACTTTTTTTTCTTTACTTATTTTGTTTTTACTATTTGTGTAATACTCATCGTGCGTATTTTCTGATGTAGCATGCTTACTCTAATCAAGAATCACGAGCGGAGCGTCGAACCATTCTAACCTCATAGATAATTTTGTCACACCCAATCGGTAGCACGCCGTTTATAACGTTGATTGAACGGCATGCACTAAAAAACCGAAAGATATGCAAAAAGATATTTCGGTTAAAAAGTAAAGTCCAAGAAAGCTACAAAAAAATATAATTTGAGTAAAAGAAGGAAAGGACCACGAAAGTCACGTTGGAGGAAGATTACATTTGCCGATTAACTTATTCGTCTTTGAGTTTAGTGTAGTAAAAAATTGTAAAATGCAAAAACTTAATTACACAGGACAACGCCAGAAAATGTAGTCCCTAGCTGGAAAAAGTCAATTAAAAGAGAATTGCTCAAAGGCGAAAAAGTTGCAAATTAATCGAATGTGTACAGCAACATTTGCCTATTAATTTCATGAAAGTCGTCAAAAATTAAGTTGTCAAAATAAAATCTGTTTGTCTCTTTCTTCTTCTCTCTGATAATACATTTTTCTAATGAAGTAGTGGAAATTAAAAGATTAGAAAAAACTAATTTTTTTTGCCACTTTTTTTAATTGAGATTATACTTTTTTGTAACTGTTTTTTTTTGTTTTTGTCAAATCTTTTCTTCTTTTTATTTTGTGCGGCACTCGCTTGTTCGCTGTTTACACTACGCAACGGCGCTTTCGGATGCCTTGTACCACATTTAAAAAAACAACGGGGGGCTCGAAACGAACGACCTCACGAGGCCGACTATGTGAAGTGGCGAAATAAAGCTCAAGCATTGTTGTTGGCAGTTCCTGAATATGGCCTCGGTGTTTATGCGGATCTTTAACCTGATTTGCATGATGCTCCTGATCGGTCACTGGAGTGGCTGCCTGCAGTTCCTGGTTCCTATGCTTCAAGGATTTCCCAGCAACTCGTGGGTTGCCATCAACGAGTTACAAGTAATTAATTTTCTTTTTCCTTTGTAAATGACTTTTGTTTTGTATAAAAAGATTTTGAAATGTCTTTAATTATCATTATTTTTTATTATTTTCAATTTTCTTTTTCCTTTGCAAAAAACTTTTCTTGAAAATTTTTTTTAAAATGTCTTTAGTTATCAATATGATTTATTATTTTCGATTTGCTTTTTCAGTAATGTTTAACTGAAAGCTACATCTTAATATGTAGTTGAAATTTTTATGTTATATTTAATATTTTGTAATATTTAATAAAATAAAATACGATTTTATAATCAGTTCAAAGAATCACTAATTATCGTAGAAAGAGATAAAGTCGATCAAAGTTAACAGTTTTTTGTAAGACAGTTATATTTATAATTAAAATAAAAATCTGATAATTTTTTGCTAATATCTTCATCTTTTACTCTAGAAATATATTACTTCAAGATTTTAAAAAGGTAATATAGTATAATGCGAAAAAAGTTAAAAGATCGACTTTACCCCTCCAGTTGGGGTGAAATATATGTTTCTAAATAATATATAATCAAGAATTGAGAACAATAACTTTTTTTAAGCATTAATATTCACATAAGTTGTAATATCACAAAACTGTATTTTTGACTGCATTCATTTAAATTTGAAAATTTATTTGTAAATAATAAAATTTTGCATAAAAATTTTTAAAAAAGTAAATCAGTTAACATTAAATATAAATTCGAGTTGGATAAATATCCAAGTAATAATTTAAAATGGGCATTTGTTGGGGCCTTATGAAATGAATCTGTGGCCTGATTGGAGGAATTGACTGGCGCCTTATAGGGGATGTAACGCATCCGAGAGTGAAGCTCGGTATTGGCATTTCAGTGAGAATGTCTCAGTAAAACCCTGCCAGGCTCAAATAAAAATAGAAACCTAGCAAGGTTGCAATAATTTGACCCTGGTATCATATATCTATTAAAAATCTTCCAATATTATAATTAAAATGTATATTACTTGAAAATAAATTAATCTTAACAAAAAAAAATTCCCTATTAGAGCAATAACATAAATCTAAATTAGTATGATTATTTGGCACTCACTTGGAATCTTATAGTTCAAGATTCATAAATCATAATTTTATATTCAAAAACATGTGTCATTTCCTTAGGGATTTTTTGTCAAAATTAATTTATTTTCAATTAATATACATTTTAAACATTTCCTGAAGATTTTTAATAGATTTAAAATGTTGCTGTCAAATCATGTCAATCTTGCTTGATTCCAATGAAAAGATTCCACGGGGTTTTTTAATCCAGAGCCTGACATGGTTTTTCTTAGACATTTTTACCGGAATGCCTTGCTCGCCAAAAATACAAATTATTTAAAATTTCAAACCTAAAAAAACCTTTATTGGTTTAAAGTCAAAAATCTTAACTAGAATCTAACAAAGTTTACACACGAATCTTCGCAGTTGGGCTGCCTCTTAAATATCTTATTTGGGCCAAACAAGGTTTTAGTGGGGCTTTAATATTAAGATTATCCGATGAGACCCCAATGAAATATTTGTCCCATCAAATTATTACTAGGCAGATTTATTTGCTGTAAAGTTCGAAAATGCATAAAAACTATTTTGATCGACTTTACCCCATTTTCCGGTATCTCATACTAAGAGATAATTTATGTGACCGCAAATAATTATGCAGTTTATTCAAATATTTTTATAAATAGTACGCTAAAGATTGAAATTTAAGATTAATAAAATCTGAAAATTAACATTAAAGTAACATTGATTATTTTTCAAATAAAAAATAATACCTTTTATGATTACATTTTTAAAAGTTTTCATAATTTATACATAGGCAGATACTTTTTAAATTAATTTAAATTAATGTAAATTTTGTCATAAAATGGTAGTTTTTATATTAAATTATTATTCTTAAAAGTATAATATAAATTCTAATTGAGCTTTGATAAAATTTGTTTAATAATTAAAAATAACTGCTTTAATATCATAAGATATTATGTATATTTTTTTCATTTCAGAAAAAGACCCTTTATCATAATTACTCCGATTGGCCCTAGATACTTTTTTATATTAAATTTAATACTAGGATCGACATAGCCAATTTGGCACGGTGCAGTTTTGAAAATACAGTTATTTTTACAAATTTAATATGAAATCAAAATCTTTTTGTGACTTTTCATCATTTCCAAAGCCTATGAGGTTTTTCAGAGAAATTGTTTATTATCTAACGTCATTCAAGTTTTATTTCATAAGCTATCTAAAAGGACAATCATGGCCAATTTGACTCCACCGTATATTACCGTTATTTAAACATACTTATTTATTGGTTATATGTAATAAAATATTTAAGTTTTTAGGCATTTTGATTTACAAAATACGATATCATTTTTTTTAAACTTAATAAATTTTAAGATCATATGTCAACCGTTTCATGTTATCTTTCTCACTCTTATGAAAACTACAATAGTTTTGCCTCTCGCACTTATTGGATTCAAATCGGATGATATATCAATTTTAAAAGAAAATATAATAACTGTAGCATAAATGATTATTTTTAGTTACTAATAAATTTATCTGAACAGTGCCCACAAGAAATAATTGACATTTAAATTGATTCTTATAAAACTGCTATCAATTGAAAAAAAAAATCAATTTCAAATTATGTACAAATACTAGAGTAAGAATTGAAGTTCAATTAAAAAGAATTACCTTAAACAACTTCATTGTAAAATTTTGAGTAGCTTTACTTAATTTATGTAAAATCGAATACCATTCATAAAAATGTTGTGCAAATTATCACTTTAAATTGCATAACAATTTATAAACAAAAAAAAATAAGTTACATTAGAAATTTTTTTAACAGAGTAATCTATGATGACTTTATGCCCGCAAAACATTGTTGATAAAAAAAGTTAAACTAACGTAAACCATTTATCAAAATTAAAAAAAATATGGTTTTAACAAAAACTGATTTTTGCAGGATTCGTTTTGGTTAGAGCAATACTCATGGGCCTTGTTCAAAGCCATGTCACATATGCTGTGTATTGGTTATGGAAGATTTCCACCTCAATCTCTCACAGATATGTGGCTGACGATGCTGAGTATGATTAGCGGAGCCACATGTTACGCGCTTTTCCTCGGCCACGCGACGAATCTCATCCAGTCCCTCGACTCATCAAGAAGACAATATCGTGAAAAGGTGATACTATCTTATAATAAAAGAAATATATATTATGTTGAACTAATTTTATTTTCAGCAACATTAAGTTTGACAATATGAAAATTGATTGTAAATAATGTAAATTTTACATTAAAACGAATTTTGTTTTCCTAAAATTATTAGTTAAGTTATTTAAACTAAAAAAAAATTTACCTAATTAAAAAAAATAAGAATTTGGCAGTTCTAAATATGTAGGAAATTTATTGCTCATCTTTTGGTGCTCGTTTGGAATTGCCAACTTTTTTCACTTGTTGCGCAAAGTGCTTATTTTGTATTTATTTTTGAAAATAGGTGAAACAAGTAGAAGAATATATGGCTTATAGAAAATTACCGCGAGAAATGCGGCAGCGAATCACCGAATACTTCGAACACCGGTACCAAGGCAAATTCTTCGATGAAGAGCTGATTCTTGGTGAACTGTCGGAAAAATTAAGAGAGGTAAACTATCCAAAATTATTTCATGCAAATTAATTCATTTAAATGATATTTAGAACTATAATTATAAGAAACATTTTATTATAAATAGAATAATATTTTTGAACTCCCAGCTACCAGAGGCTGATTGAACATGATTAGAAATTTTAATAATTTTAATCACGTTTTTGAAAGATTTTGGAACATTTTCAATTTTAAGAACGAAATTTAATCAAAATGAGAAATGAAAGTTTTGAACTTTTGTAAACACAAGGTTACGGAAACCGAACTTCCTTCCCTTGTTTGGGGGCCAAAAGTCGATGAGATGTGAAAAAGTAGATATCATTTATATTACCGTCAATACTCTATACGTCAAAACAATTTAATTATTAATAATTCGACTTTATAATTTATATGAAAATATTCCCAAAGCTTAATCTCAAAATAATTTGTTTATTTAATATTTAATTGGCCTTTTTCATATTTAACATATGAATCTGTTATACTATAATTTCAAACTAATTAATAAACCATTCAATTTTTTTTAAATTACATTTTTATTACTTTTGCTATGAACAATAACTTTATTTAAAATAGTCAGAATTTGTTAAAAATTTGTTTGGGTGTTTTTAAAGTATTGGTTTTTTATTTTCTAAAATTTGAAGAACTTTGTCTATATAGAATGTGAGATATTTAATACAATAAAATCTATAAAGCATGCTTAATTTTGTATAATTCGTTGAAACAAATATTTTTCGATGAAATTATTAAAATTTAGATATTTCTAAGACATGTGAATTACATTCAAACAACTTTCAATGTTTGCAAAATTGCAAAATTAAATGTCCACTGTAATGAAGAAATTAAGTCCAACCAGTCAAAAATACTTTATTCAAGTTATATAACATTAATTGTCATCATAATTACATTAATGACGTAAATGTAAGAATTATTTACCTATTATTTTATACAAGTTACAAAAGTTTAATCATATGTTAAAATGTGTATTTAAAAAGAAATGAAAATAATAATAAATAAAGGAAATATACTACTCATAAGATATAAAAATTATAAAAATTTTATAAAGCAATAACTTTTTTTGAAGGTATGGTTTTTTGAAATTATTTTTCAAGAACATTCATTTTTTTAGTTTTATAATGTCACAACCTCTAGAATCATGCAAATTTTATTGTCAACTAAAGAATTTAAAGTTGAAATTTCAATCTTTTAAACAAAAAAAATTGCAATTATCTGCGAAAATGATGAAATTATGCGAGTTAGAAATGATTAGAAATTTTGAACAATGGTGGAGTTCCCCAAATTTTTGGACAGTACTGTACATTGTCATAATACATATTGCTTATATATGGTCAATTTATGTTTTTTAAAATAATATATAAACAATTTTACAGAAAATGTCCTTTTATCCGTAAAAAAGTCGTAAAATTTCTGGCGAGGGGGACACCTTTGGGACTATTTTCTCTGTTTTTTGTGGTCCCTAAAATATTTTAAAAATTGTGATGCCCTTAGAAATTTTGAGGACGACACCCTTAAATATTTTAACAAAAGCGATTTTACTTAAAAT
Source organism: Idris sp. 1 HC-2018 (assembly GCA_022817325.1). Taxonomy (NCBI): domain Eukaryota; kingdom Metazoa; phylum Arthropoda; class Insecta; order Hymenoptera; family Scelionidae; genus Idris; species Idris sp. 1 HC-2018. The sequence goes on from JABFPM010003219.1 coordinate 13,220, forward strand.
TTCAATAAAAAATCGAAATTTTCAATAAAACAAAATTTTCCGTAAATTTATTCATATCGTCATTATATGCCCAGTATACTGCCCGTATATTGACAATGTATGTTTCTTTTTACCCTGGATATTCATTTATTTGTATATTCACAAATAAAATTGAATCATGTTTCAAGTGATTAACTGTCCTGCAATTAAATGAACCTTCTGAATGGATAATAATTTTTCAAATCGAGTAAAATTTAATTTTTCATACGCGAAATGGATGAAATCAAAATATTCATGCAATAAGAGCTATTTTCAGCTACCTTAATTTGCATGCTTTAAACGTACGCGGATTAATAAATCGATGTTCGAAATTCATGTACTGAATAATTTTCATCCGCCGGAAGATATTTATCTATATAATTTACTCTTTTCAAGTGATATTTTAAACCTTTTTTAAAAATCCACATTTCAAGTAAATATCTAACTAAAAAAACGTTCACTTTCTCCAAATTTTAACTAAAACTAATTGCATTATCGTTTCTTTTTTCAGGACGTTATAAACTACAATTGCAGATCACTCGTTGCATCTGTACCTTTCTTCGCCAACGCGGATTCTAACTTCGTTTCGGACGTAGTAACGAAATTAAGATACGAGGTCTTCCAGCCAGGTATTTTATTACAAAAAGTTCATATGTGAACTATAAAAAGTACTTATATACTATAACAATTTTAAAATAAAATTTTAAAAATAACAAATGTTTGCAGGTGACATCATAATCAAAGAAGGTACCATCGGTTCGAAGATGTACTTTATTCAGGAAGGTATAGTGGACATAGTGATGGCAAACGGCGAAGTGGCGACCTCGTTATCGGATGGCTCGTACTTCGGTGAGATCTGTCTGCTGACAAACGCAAGGAGGGTTGCATCGGTTCGGGCTGAAACATACTGCAATCTCTTCAGCCTCTCGGTGGATCACTTCAACGCTGTTTTGGACCAATATCCATTGATGCGCAGAACGATGGAGAGCGTTGCCGCCGAGAGGTATAAACTTTGGTTAGGTTTGTTTTATCGAGTTGGTGTGCTAAATAGATGTCAATCGCAATTACCTTGCCCCGTCATCGTTCTTTACATCGTTTTCTATCGCCTCTCTAACAAAAATCTATCGTCCGTTCGTTCCACAGGCTCGCGATTGTCCACTCGGCTTTGGGATCATGTTTCATTAGCTCTGTGTCTTTTCTTTTACACCTTATAATTGAGATTTATAGTTTTTAGGACCTTATTATTATTATTATTGCACGGCGCTAGTAGTCTAGGAGAATGTCCTTGCACCTGACGTGAATAATATTACTGTAACATTTTAATATGACTCGTTGGATGTTTTTATTGGAAAACAAATTTATTTTTATAATTCAATTTTAAATTGAATTTTAAACATATATTTTATAAATAAATTCGTTGTTTTCCTTTGTTGTTTCATTATTTGAGAACCAAAGTTGACATGAGAAGTTTATTTAAATGTCATAACAATAAAAACAACTATTTTTTCTGTAATAATTTATTCTTAATTGAAATAATA
>JABFPM010003220.1:0-14773 GCA_022817325.1 Idris sp. 1 HC-2018
TTATTGTTATGTCTATAATGAATACGTTTTTACACACGCGATTAAGCATAATCAGCACCATTAAAAAAGGATTCCATCAAAGTCAAACGTCGAAACATTTTTTTCGTCCTTCTCTTAAGACTTAAATTTACTCATTCGTTTATACTAATGACATATTTGATGATTTTACGTCAAAAATCCATATAGCCTCAGACTACGAATTCACATTAATATTCTTTCGTCGAAGATAAGTTACTAATCATTTAATCAAACAGTCAATCAATTCCAACAGTGAATATATTTACTGTATGAATTAATTCTTTTTCTGCATACATTAATTTGACTTTTTTTAATTTATAATGCTGTTGAGCTCGAGAGTTTATTTATGCGTTAAAATTGGCAATGAAAATTTCCGAATGAATAATTAAACGAAATATATTTTCATTAAAAATAAAAGTTTGTAAATAAATAAAGTTTTGATTGGAAATTAATATTGTATAAGGAATTTTAATGATCTTAAGAAAACTCATCGAATCATTTATAGATTGATACAAAGCCAAAATTTCGGGTGCAAAATTATGTATTTTTTTAAATTACATTGAAACGTTTTATAATTAAAAATACTTGAAAATAATTTTACGCTTAAAATAAAATTGACCATCATACTGTACACCCTTATTTAAATGAAATATGGAGAAGAAATCCAGAAAAATAGTTGCATAATTGATGAAAATTGCGATGTTGTGTTTTACTATCTTTGGAATTTCTCAATATAGTTAAACAATGTTAATTTTTATTTTTATTTATATATATTTTTTCTCTATTCATTCTAATACGTTGCAATTAGTTGCAGTTGAGCAAAGTTGTAATTGCAACATTTTAATTATTATTCATTTGCGTGTGATAAAAATAGATATTAAATAAAAACATAGAGCCGTAATTTATGGCTACTTATGCACTAAACTATGCGTTGTTTCTTAATTTTTTTTTTTTATTTAAATGGAATCAATTCTTCGCAAAACAAATTTGAATATTTATATACATATCAACGTTTATGACACCACATTAAATTCATTCCAATTAAATTCCATGCATATCACGTTCTTAAGCACCATTTATTAGTTTTCTTGCACGACTTATGGACGTTATCTGCTCTCATAATGTTCTCGCAAGATGAAGCAGATACAACCCTCTTATACCAATTATCAAACCGTCGATAGCTCTTATCACGACACTGAGACGTGCAAATATTTTGATTAATTTATCATTATACTTCCAAAAATCTTGTATAAAGTAAAAAAAAAATAAAACAAGACAAAAATACAAAGTTGAAGATTTAATTTAATTTCAATCAATTCTAAACTAATTTTTCATCAATACTGACTTTGGTCAAAACGACTGTATAACGAAGCATTAAAAAATTCTTCGATAAATTAAGATTATTTTTTCACATTTTTATTCATCTTTCTTTTTTTTGTACTTAGCCAGAGACACTACCGTGTCTCCTGATAGACAAAATTAAATCAAAATGTCTTATTTTAGGTTATAGTCAATTGAACCTCCGGATTCTAAAAGGGGACTTACGCTCGAAAGTGAAAGTTTTGGCAAAAATGTTAGTTGACACGATACGTAAGTTTTGGATTATAATATTATTAAAACGATAGTTTAGATAGTATAATGTAAACGAGGGAATTGTTCCTTATGGTTTAAAGAACATTTATACCGAATATAAATAATCTCTGTATTGTAGTATTTAAAATATAATCGTTTATTTATTGTCAACACAATTTTTCAAAATGGCGGCCGGCGATGACAGACGCGTAACATAATAAATTTTATATTGTTAATACTACAATACAGAAATTATTCATATTTAATATAAATGTTTTTAGATCATAAGAAACTAATTTCTCGCTTACACTTATACTGTCTGAACTATTGTTTTAATAGTATTTTCATCCAAACTTTACGTATCGTGTCAACTAACATTTTTGCCATAACCTTCACTCTCGAGCGTAAGTTCCCTTTACGAATCCGAAAGTTTAATTGCTTTATTAGAATTATTTTTTTTCTGTATGTTCAGATACCTGAACATTTTCCAGTACCAGTTCGAGTGCCGCAGATTTTACCAGTCCCACATCCGGTCCCAGTCGAAATCAATAAATCTGTGCCAGTGGAGGTTCATCAGCAAGTGCCGGTGTTTATCTCGAAGCCAGTTGCGTTACCGCAACCCGTACCAGTTCCTCAGCCGTTTCCAATTTCCAAACCCATCTATTATCCGGTTCCTTATTCTAAATCAAATGAACAATTCGACCAATATGACACCATCTACGATCATCTGAATCATAAGTATAATATTAAAGATGATACTGATCATTAAGAGTAGATTATTTAGCAAAAATTATAGCAAATTTTGTAGATGTATCGAAAAAAAATTATAGTTAAAAAACCTTAGAATAATTTTTAATGTACCAAAGAGAATAGAATTTTTCTTTAATATCCAAAGCACAATACATAAATAATATTTTGTAACACAGGTATAAATTTATTTGATTACAACAATTTTTGAAAGGAAATGATATTTGTAGTCGTAAGTTTGAAATTTTTGAGAATTATAGTTTACTATTAATTTATATAAACTAATAAAAAAATACAAATGATTGACTGGGCAACTTTCTGCAACTTCAGTTGAGTTACACTTGACAGATACTTATAAAATGTACACTCCTGAGAAAGAAAGTATGTACGAAACTTATAAATTTCAATTCAATGATTATGATTAAACATGTCTTTTACGTATTCAGTTTTTAATAAAAAAAAGTTTACTATTACCAAACCATTAATCTGTGATTCTGATAAGAAATTAGATAACAGGTATGCTATCTAATTATTTTATATATATTCTAATTATCGAAAATTATCTAATGAACAAGTTATGAAGATTTTTTCATAAAAACACGTTTTTTCATGTGTCAAATATTTTATATAATGAAAAGTTTGTTTCTAAGCCGTATCACGTTATAATCAACATAAGAACAAAAAATGTCTTACTCGTACAATACCATGCATAATTTAACTGGTTGTTTCGAATATTTTAAAACTTTTTGTGAATTTAGTTGGTTGTAGTTATACACAAAATAGATTTAAAATTAAATTTCTGTTACGAGACGATATTTTTTGTTGCCAAAATTTATATTTTTGTGGTTGATATCGATCAACCACCGTTTTATTTTCTAGTTCATATATGACTAATTTATTCAAACTATTTTTGACACACACACAAATATTTTCAACATTGTTATATTTGCAACTGGCTATTAGAAAAAATTTATTTTTCACAAAATTAAACATTTCCGAAACAAAAAATCTCTGTTCATAGTTGTTTTCAATTTATTATAAAATTCGGAAAATTAATGACTTTTTATAATAAATTAAAAAAAATAATTTTATATTTTAATTCGAAAAATATTTTATTTGTATGTAGATATATTGAATCAAATAATTTATTAGGAAATTAATCTTCTAGAATTGCAAACGAGAATATCTAACGCGAAATTGAAATGCTATGAGCTTCTAAACAGGAATTAAATAAAGTTATTTTAATGTAATAAAATATAATTTTTATATAAAAAAACTCTTGCACAAAATGTGTAATATAGTATTCAGAAAGCACTTTTTTGATTTATGATACAAATTTCAATTAAAAAAGTTAAGCCAACCATGCCAGATATGTGATTTTTACAAGCGCTTTCATTTTTAACAACAACGTTAAAAATTATAACAATAAAAATTAAATTATTGGTATGTGAGTAATTTATTTGATGTACTTTTTTGTTTAAATAAATTCTTCACTTCAATTATTCACACAAAATGTATGTAACAATAGAATTGGATCTGAATTTAAAATTGAATTCATCTTTTGTAAATATTCTGTAAATTTGTTAACAAATAATAATAATAAATAAACTTTATTTCTTTGTATCTTAAGAAAACCGTCATTAACTTGAGTATCAACATTTATTGAAAATCAATGTGTTTTCAATGGTTTAACGTAGTTTCAATACTCTGATTATGAATAGTTAGAATAATACAAGTTTCGTGATCGGAAACTGAAAAGTTAACTGAATTCGGAAGCAAGTAGAATAACTTGAGTTCATTTTGAGCGACATTATGAGACTTCATTTATAGAATAATGTTTTAGAGTTGCAATTTAGAAAATTGATTGTTATAAAAACGTAGATAGATTGTAAATGATCAAGATGACTAATCATTAAACAATTTTTAAAAAATGTGAATAATTTAATTACCACATTGTAGTAGAATAATTTCTTAGCGCAAAGTAAGGAGATTATGATGATTGAGTAATCACTTATTGTATTTTCTTTATCACTTATCTTGATAATCTGGGTAATAATTTTTAAAGAGATTTAATTCCGTTCTCATGATACGATATAATTCCATCATTGCAATTAATGGGTATTTATCAAATCGCAGCAATTTATAATACTTGATTTGCTTATTTTCAGCTTAATTTACTTTCACTCTTAGTAAAATTGATCCGACAAACCTTTAATATTACCACATAAGCATTACCGTAAGATCCGTTCAATGTTGGTTAAGTAACTGTGATTTAAAAAATGTTTCATACTGTGTTTTTGATTATAGACTGTTCTACAAAGTAGTTGTAAATTATCAAACAAAGTAAAATAAAGAATTGTTTTGTATTACAAAAGTTGTAAAATTTATATAAACAATTATTTTTTATCATTTATGAAATTGTATTCATTGTACACATTTTAGGTTGCAAATTTTGAAATTACCATGAGTAGTAGAAGAAATTTAATGAAAATGTTGTATTATAATTTTCAGACATTTTATTACAACAGAATTTCCACATTCTTATTTGAATCTGCAAATTATATGTTACGATTTGCAATAATTGGGAAATGTGTTACTAATTATAATTGATAAGAACTTGTTTTCTTTAAATGAAAATAAAAATTTCTTGTAAAGTCATTTATTAAAATCGGTGACAGTAGAGTATAAAATCTTATTACTTTCAGCCTCTTAGAAATAATTTCTCAACTAATCACTGGCTTGATACTGTGAAGTGAAAATTTGAACCATCGTCGAGAAGAAAACAAGGCTTTTCTTCGCAAAGAGGTTTTCATAAGTGAATTGTGTTAATTTTGTGCTTTGAGTGACTTGAGTATGCAATGGCGAGTTTTTTCCTGGACTAATTTAAAATTAATACAATTCACTTTTCAGTTGAAATCTAATTTAAATTATGTGATAGCTTTTTTTTAATAGTGATGACCATATCCGTGGTAGATCAGTGGTTGATGGTGACCGTGATACGTTTTCACAATGGGAATTGGAACTGCTACTGGTACTTTAACTGCTACTGGCACTTTAACTGCTACTGGTACCGGAACATGCTTGATGATTGGGACATGTTTCACCACAGGAACATGGACTGGAACATGGACTGGTACCTGGAAAGACATTAATATTATTTAAAATGTTACGCAAAATTTTTAAAACTAACTTAACAATTACAAATTTTGAAGTTCAAATGTTCATTTTATTCATAAAAATAATGATAATAATTAGTTTTGTTCACCAATACAATACAAGTTCTCTTTTTGGCATTTTTAAGGTATGACCATTTTTGAGATCGGTATACGAAATTCTTTCATCACATACTACGTTATTAGTAAAAACTTGTCATTTAAGGAATTGATAAAAGCCTTAAAAAATGAAAAAAATTAATTTTTTGCGTCATAATAGATCCACTATTGAAGTTCTTTAATGATATTTTTTGTTCATTACATCCAATTTTAGACCACATTTGTTGAAAAAAAGACGGAAGGTCATAAAAAAAATCTTAAAAATTGATGAGTGTAAAATATTTGTTTAACAAAAATTGCGAGCAAATAAGTCCCAAAAGTCCAGTAATTCTCGCTATAAAAAATCAAGTCCATCTTTTGACCGCTATAACAAGACAAATCAATGAGCTATTTTTTCAACGAGCTGAGAGAAAATTTAGACTTTTACAGGTGAAAAATATGTGTTCAAAGATAAATAATTTATTGTCAACTAGTGCCCTCATCGTTACTTTGTTAAAAATGTCAAACCAGAAATTCAATTTTGAAATGTTTAAAGTGAAATACCTCGAAATCATAAAAAGTGGACTTATCTTGTTATGGCAGGAAGCCACAGATATTAAAATAAACTAAATTAAAACTCGTATTTTCATCGTTAAAACTTTGTAAAAATTCGTTGAATAATACGTCTTACTCTGGTACCACGGATTTCTCTGAAAGGGCTCATTTTAAATTACCATCGCGAAATATTTCGCTTCTTTTCTCTCTATTTTCTCGTTGTTAGCAAAAAAGAAAATGATATTTGTAGAGGGTAATAAGTTCATTTCAGTAGAAAAAAGACGCATGAAATATTACAAAGTTTATACTAAAACAGAGATATGGAAGGTCTGCATTAGGGTTTTGTTCTGCGATCTATAAATAATGTTTCGCGATACCGTGAAAAATTAGTATACGCTCAAGTTATACACACTATTTTGCGAAATAGTTTTTCACGAATCAGAAATAATAAATGTAAAATAATAGGTTCGTTCTAAAATTGTACGTAACAATTCATTATAGTCATGTCATAAAAAATCAGTAAATTAAAGAATTGAGAGGAAAAACTTTTAATTTACAATCAAGCAGAATTCTGAAAGCAATTTTGTTGAAGTCTTATATGTAACAAAAATTGATGAGTTTTTGGTTAAAATATGCACTTTTTTCGACATATTGAAATTGTAATTAAACTTTTACTATAACTAATTAACTAAAATATAAATATAACAATTTATAATTTTTTTCATCATTGTTCTGTTGATGAAAGCTTTAATTTATAATTGATTCAAATAATGAACATTTACATGTAATTTATTGAAACATTCAATTTCTATTAATAAACTCTGCTGTAAAAAATCGTCAACCTAATTACTAAAATAATTTATTGTAAATTTATCTTGCATCACTTCTTAATGAGCATAATTGTGATAAAGATAACAAAAATAATTATTAAACAATCATCAGAAAATCACTTTTCTCTGTCTCATAATTATAAACGGCACACACCGAACGTTGCAACGAAGATAATGAAAGGATCGACAAAGATAACCGCGGCAAACTGATCACTTATTTATATTATTCTTAATAAAATTGTTTAATTAAAATTATCCGAAACTATTGCGAAACGTTCGCATAATCAACTTCACAACTTTTTTTTTCACGTGATTGTGCAATCGCCCCTTATCTTTTTCACATTTGAAATAAAAAAAAATACCCCCCATTAAAAGCAGGACGTTCAATAAAACAATCCCGGCTCCGCTTTGAACGTTAATTAACCCGACACGTAACAACAATCGATGCATCAATATCTCAATCAATAACAAACAAAATGAATCACGTAGCTGCGCGCTTATTTCTCGGCAAAAAAATAAGAAAAAGAACGAAAGAGAAAAAAAATTGCGAATGGGGTCATTATTTCTCATGCAAATGCCTTTCACTCGTACATCAGACTCAAATAAGAAGATGCAATCGCGCTGCGATAAATAAGGATCATTTCTTGGTCACTGTCGGTCTTTTTTTCTCTTCTTTCTTTTATTTTTTAATTGAACATTCTTCCATTCCCGATTTCACACGATTTCTTGAGCAACGAGTTGCACAATCGCGAGGTCAATGTATTAGATTCTTTATCAACATTTATACAATTATTGTTTAACACCCTGTAATTTTACAATTTACGAAACAGAATTTGTTTTCTTCAACTTTTGCATAAACTTATTTTGAATTTGCATTTTTAAAGACAGTTAAACATCTTTTTTTCTAAATAATTAAAAAAAAATTATATTTCTTTTCAGATGAAAAAAAACTCATCAAGTACTCTTGATTGACAAAATTATGTTAAAATAATATAATTATTATCTAATTTTTCATATTTTATATATATAACGTGATTTCAATTCGTTGTGTTAATTTTAATTATTATATTAAATTGATTACGTACATTGGTGATTGTAGAACCTTAATTAACAGTGTTACAATACGCGCATCAATAATTCGCGATCTATTCATGCATGAATAGAAGTGCATATGTGGACTTCGTAGGGTAGGCGATCGCCTTGAGTTTGAGTGTATTTCGAAACCAATAATTGGGCCAAATCGGTTATGTGTAATATGTATATTTCACATGATGGATCTTACATAGCTTCGTACTCCGATCACATTTCAAAACGAAATTACGAACAATGGTACACTGGTAAGAATTAAATAAAGAAATATATCAACTTGTCTTGTTTCAATTAGGCTCTCATTTTAATTAGAGAATAAGAATGATTTATTACCGACAAAGAATTGATTGATGGAATTATTACTTCTAAAGGAGAATGTTTCTTTTTTGTAGTCTAAGAATTTTTTTTTTTCGAGATATGAAATAGAGATTCAAAAGAAAATTGTATTTAATTACAGTTTATTAAATCTTCAGAAACATTCGCCTGAGTTATAAGTTTTTTTTATTCAAATTTTTCGGTATAAATGTACAATTTATATATAAATATCTTCACAGAGAAGATAATTTTATAATCGTTTTTTTTTTTACTAAAATATCTGTTTGAGATTTATTTATTTTATTTTAATATTAAAATAAAAGTCCAGTAAAAGAGCTTTCTTGAAATGGAGTTATCGAAAAGAAAATTATTTTTCTCAAATATTCATTATACATAGATACATGAAAATATAATTACTCTAAGGAACTAAAAGTAGCAACTAATACTCCTTTCAATGTACATCAATAAATTATAAAACCATTAATGCCTTAGTGGATCGTTTTCATTTTACTGTAATGCATAATTAATTCATGTATTTGTAGACTTTAAATCGGTTAAATCAATAATCTAATAGTGAAATGAAAAATAAAATAATTCAGTAAATTTAAAAATTAAAAAAAACAGTGTAGAAGCATAAACTGATTTTCTCAATGTATAAGTTTTTGCAACTATTATTATAATGAATATTGGAAAAAATCGTTAGTACTCAATTTAATATTTAATTAATGTGGTTCATAAATGTTTGAAACTTTTGCAATCTTTATACATAGGTTTTGAATTATTTAATCAAATCATTTATATCCATCAGAAATAGTGTAATTGTTGAATATTTATTTCGCAATAATTTTCGGTAATATCAATCACTATTTAAAATAAATACTATTGCAAACATGCACACACTATTTCCTTTCAATATAATTCCATTGAAACTAGAATGATTATCCGTAGTTATTCGCAGAATGTGATTGACGTTTTATTTTCATGTATTAGCAAAGTTAAACAAAGTTTTTTTTTGTATAATGATATAATTGATATTCAGAAAAAAAAAATTTTTCCGAGATTTTTCACTTGAAATAAATATAAGCATTTTTGGAAAAATATATATAAATACGTAGATAATTAATTTTGAATAGTACGTGAAAATTATTTGAATTATAATTATCGGTTTAATCTCATTAATTTTAAATGTTGACATAAAATTATTTTGGAACAAACATTTAAAAGATAGATAATCAATGTGTACACTTTTAGATTTTCTATTGTATCATCAAGAGGATTTCTTCTAATCCTTGAAGGATAATTTTCTAATAAATAATTTTATATCTTTGTAATTTTGTTAATAAACTGTTTTAGAAATTTTCAAGCTAAGCCAATAATAACTATTTAGCATAAAGTAATTCCATAAGTAACTTTAAAAAATTAAAACTGTAAGCTGAAAATTGTTTAGCATTAAAACTGTTAACTTTAAATAAATCCCCTAACGACTAGAGAATTTCCTAAAAGATTGCATAAATGACATCGTTTGTAATTAAAAGATCAGTCTTTAAATTGTTTTGATAGTTGGAATATTTTTTTCAAGAGTGTAACTAAATCCGCAACTTTTATTATGGATTTAAATGTACCAATAAATATTTACAGAAGATAATTGCACTTTTGAAACACATATTATTTATTTCTTTTACAATTAAATCATCTTTTCAACCAAGACAAAAAGAAATAATATAATATGTTTAATTAAGTCATGTTCAATAATAAGAGCAATTATTTTCACAAAATTATTTGAAAATAAACAAGAAATTAATTTTTTACCTTTACGGGTACATGCACTGGGTGTGCAACGGGAACTATCTCTTTATGTACAACGGTGTTAATTACTGGATAATGTGCTGGATAATGTCCATATCCAAGTCCTAAAATACCTCGTTTGTCTTTCTTACTCTCTGTTGCAAGTGCTTCAGCTTCCTTAACTTCTGCTTCTGCGATTTCTACCTTTTGTTGCGCTTCTTCAGCAGCATAAGCCACTGCTACAAGAGCGAAGAGCAAGACAACCTGCAAATTAATAAAGACAACCATTAACATTGCAATACTGATATACATTTACTTTACAATTTCATTATCATTTCACTTGGAAATCATTTTTATATTTACAACTGTATTCAAAGAAAAACAAAATATATCTTAAGAAAATACAAAAAATGAAAAAAAATAACTTTTTAAAATAGTTATTGTATTTTATAATTTTGTTTTTTAAGTATTTAGTTAAAATATATCTATAATTATGTATCAATACATTGATAAAAATAAAAAAGTAACTTATATTTGTATTAAAAATGAATTGTCTTCAAACACAATCAAAAAATAGTTTAAGTTAAATCAATTTACGGTAAAGTTGGAAGTTTTATTGTCATATTTTTTGTAAAATCTGCCAACTGAATACAGTGTTAGTTGCAACTGCAATTTTTATTCTTATATGTAGTCGAATATTCTTGAAGAAAACTGCTCTACAAATGTATACAATTACCTTGGTATTCATGATGTCGTAGTTCAGTGAGTTTATAGCGACTGAAGAGGATGCTGAAGAGTCCTGCTTATATACTATCCTAGCGTAATAACCCTTGAGATGTGTGGATGCACCACTATCAAAGTGGCACTATCGCGCAAAAGAATGGTGGTGGAATATCCGAAGGTTCTGATTTCCGCAAGGACATAGTAGTAGGAAAAGTTGAATGAAATTGTGAATCGACAATGAAGTCCTACGTTATTTGCATGCTGCTTGCGAAACCACCATTATGCAGCTAGAAAACAAGCGAAGTGACACATTTCGATCTTAGTTCTTCAAGCGTTACTTCACTCAATAAAAATATATAGTTTTCAATCAATTGTCCAACATATAATTGGCTTCGATATTCAGGCGCACTTTACAAGAATGTATAATTTTCAATCCGTTTGATATTTGTTCAGGAAAAAGTTTCGCGAATTCAAAGGGTCTCAAAAGCACGGAACATTGAACAGCAAAACTTTAACTTCGATTCTTTGAGTGTATTGTTTCCAAGTTAATTGAGAACTTTTCGTAATTACAAGATTCGAAGTTAAGTATTTTATGTTTGTCTTTTTTAAGAGAAACTATTGTTTTGGACGGGGAGGGAGAGTTGTTTTTTTTTTGGTATGTGCAAAGGTATATTGAAGAAATGGTCACATAAGAAAATGTATACATAAAAGTAAACGTTTATACGGTAAGTTTTGTATTTAATATCACTCAATTTTTTTGCCTCTAAATATCTTGAAGTACGATTTTTCCACTTCTGCGTTTTGAAATACAAAATGAGATATTTTCAAGGAAGTTTTAATGTTCCTGTTTTTTATCAATATAATAGGAATTAACATGTTATTAATAAATTTACAAATTTTCTAAAATTAAGAGTTGACATTGGATATTTCATATTAAGGTATAGGGGCACCAGTAAGCCAACAGGCTCCTGCTATCGACATTTTTGCCATTAAAATAATTATTTGAAAAAATAAATATTTAATTAATAATAAAAATATTTAACGATAACTTATATTATAATATTTAATAATAACATTAAGTTTTGGCCTCATAAAAAAATTATGTAGCTGTAAAAAAATATTTTTTTAACCAATTGTTTGATCTGTCAGTAATGACCAACAATTTCAATGAAACAGCTAAGAAACAGCTTAATTTTTAAATTAAGTGTTTTACTATTTAAATGGGTTTCTATTTGAAATACAACTACCTACATGAATTAAATTGATGTAAATTATGATGATATACATTTAAAAATAATGATTTATTATTTATTTATTAAGAAAATCAAAATTATTTAAATTTATTGTTAAAATAATTTTTTTTTAGTTTATATCATACAACGTGGTGAAATTAACTTGGATGAAATAACCGGATAGAGCAAAAGCACTATTTATTATTTAAGGAAGCGTTTTTTTATTGTAATTTGAATTTAATTTTATTTTATTAAATGTTTATTGCAGATTTGCAAGCAAAGAATTTCACGAAATTATGGGACCTGAAAATAAAATAACCAACATGAAATTGAGGATTCCTTATAGTGGTACACCGGCAAAAGTCCAGCCGACCGTAAAAATAAAACATCAAACATCTCGTTTCTCCGTCTAGCGAGACGACCTCTGTCTTAGAGTTGCCAAAATTTTCTAACAGCACTGTGATGTGAATAAGTATTTTTTGGTTGAATTAGGTTCCATTTTATTGTATTCTGTCTAAAAAAAAGTCATTATTTTATTTATTGTCAATTTCGAGGTCAAAAAGTAAAGAAATGAATTTTGTTTATAAAATTCATTTCCAAAATATTTCATCTTGGATTTTCAAGTTTGATAGCACAAAATACTTCTGAAATATTTCATCTGGCAAACTTTCAAAGCGATTTTTTATTTTGCCAAAATTTGAGTTTCTAAAAATTGCAGTATTAATTTTGTCGATTTTACTTCTGGAGAATCGACTATATTTTCTCATTAATACTTTTATTTTTTATAGTAAAATAATTTTCTATTATTAAAATAAGTTTTGCATAAAAGCAATGTATTGAAACTTTGAAAAATGATACACACACATTGTGTACACTTTAAGGTTTTATAAACAAAAATTAAAAACTGGGCCTTATAAAATGGACTATTGGCTTTATAATAATCTTTTAAATGATTGATACATAATATTTTATAGTAATTTTGATCTTTTTAAAAGATGGCTTAGTAAGGTAAAATGAATATAACAATTTATCAAAAATAATCAAATGTAAGTATAGCAGACATTCATTTGACGTTTAACACTTGTGTAAAAAAATCAGCACTCATAATCTATTGAAACTTTAAAAAATTAATTATATTCGTAATTGCAAGTTGAATAACAAAATGGCGTATTCTATAATAAATGTCTTCAATATTTGTCCGCTTAATATTTAGCAGATTTCTTATCACTACTTACTTCTATTAAAAATTTCCATAGCTTATGAAAAAAATATATATCGTATGCATACATATTTGTGTTACAAATTATTCGTTTTATATAAAATGTCTGTAATAAATGTAAAAAGAAATTTTGTATTTAATTTAATTTAATTTATTTATTATATAATATAATTAATTAATAATAAAATAATGCAATTAAAATCCGTATTTAATTGCAATATAAAACTCCGGCATTGGATGTAGTTCGCCGAATATGTTTGCACTAATCTGTCCACTTTTTTACAAGTTTAAAATTTGTAAAAATTCTTTGCTCACTTTATGATGTATAGTTGCGCTTTTTCGATTGGCATTGCTTCGAAATTAAACCGAATTGTTTCCTTCGTTCCAAACAATGTAAATTGCTGTTGAAAATTTCACGTAACTCGCTTGCTTTTGAATGCGACTATTGTCATGTTAATATTACAAGGGGCTACTTTCATTTGTTCGTGATTCTTTGGACGTGACAATAATACCCATCAGTGTCGCGTGAAAATTCAAACCCCTTTCAGTCAACGAGAAAACAAAAAATATTCAAAGTAAACTATGATTAACTTTAAAAATCTAACATTTCACAATGTATGTAAAAGTAATCAGTTCATTTAAAATAAGTTCAAGAAAAACAGTTGTAGGCAGAAAGTGATGGAGGTCGCAATTTAATAGTCGATTAGGAAACGCTTAATTATCCACTCCAGATTCAAAGTTGCAAGCAAGTGTTAACCAGTGGTAACTTTTGTTATGCTTCACTGATCAATAAAAATTTATACAGGTAAAGACCAATTAGCTGCGTCATCAAGTGTGCACAATCGTGACACATTTTGTATCCTATCTATAAATATTATGATTATTTTTTTTCTAATTCTTAAATTGGACTTTTTAATCAGATCTTCCAGCGTTTCTGCAAACACCAATTGCGCAAGCTCTACTGTTTATGACTCTTAGGAAAGGAGTGATCTTAAATCATGCGTACACTGAGTTTTTCAGTTCATTTGTTTTTATGTTCGAAATTGTGAAATGACAATCAATAAATATTATAATATAACAATTTTTTGTTTCCAAATAAATGGGCCCGAGCAACAAATTGATGATAATTGAGCTTAACACTGATATCGCAACATGTCTCAGTCTTGGGTTTGGACAATTAATTCGTGATAAACGACAGATGCGAGAGTTTCATTAGAAAACATTAAAAAATGACTTTATTTTCAAGAATTTTCGGCGCTATAATTTACAAACAAGAGTATTTTGGTTCGATGCACATCACGACTGCTGCGATGTTACGTTGTTTATTTAATTTTTTCTATCTTTTCGAACGTGAGGGCCGCATAGCATTGGCTGAGATTTAAATCAAAATAGAATTGATTTTTAATTTACAGAGCCCAACCATGACCTCCCAAGTCA
>JABFPM010003221.1:0-12405 GCA_022817325.1 Idris sp. 1 HC-2018
ATTTTTTTGATTTTTTTAAAAAATCATAATTTTTAGACACCCTAGTAAAAACATATTTTTATTAAAATTCGATATAAAACAAATTATTGTATTAACTATACTTCTTGGAAAACTTGGTTCTGCATAAATTAAAAGTATAAAGGAAAGAATATAATCCAACATAATTAATGTACCCATTTTTTGAAAAGATTATCTTGTAATCGGTTTTATAATTTTTCTTAGATATATTACGATGAACAAAATTTTATAAATATAAATGTATATATTTTATAAATGTAAAATACAGCTTTGAAATCTTATTTACTTTGTTTTTGAATACGATCAATTTTCTCAATAAATTTAGAAACTGCGGTGAATTCTTTGATAACGAAACTCTTAGAGTAACTGGATTTTAACTTATAAACGTGAGACTGTATGAAAGACCAGACATGATCGCATACAGATGACCAACAGTGAAGAGCAACTGATGCCTTAAAACACATTTCCACTGCTTTCAGCAAATTTTCGTATTCATAAACACATTCTTTAATAACAACATACGCTTTCGAAATATTATCTGGCCTTCCACAGGCAACAATGTAAGGATGCACTGGTAAAGATAGTACTTTCAACCTTTCCCCAAAGTGGCGTCTGCAATTTTCCAAGTCTGCCTCACTCTGTACCCATAACAAAGATATAAGTCTATTAATTTACACTAAATCTTTAAATTTGATATAAATTTTTTAAATAAAACATTTTTTTAATCAAAAATACTCATGAAAAAACTTAAGTTGGATAACAGTTTCTAAAAAAAAAATACTGAAAAACAGATGGATATTCAAAAATGACAAAAAAGTGAATGAATTTTGAATTAATTAGACAATTTTTTTATATCATTAATAAATTTAACAATTTTACATAAATGTCTATCGTAGTTACCTCGATCAAATTAATAAAGTGTTGTGATATTTCCTCTTTTTTTGACTGTTTTTGTGCAATCTGATAGTTTAAAAGTTTTTGGAACGGTAATTAAAAGCGGCAACAAAAAGAAAGCCGTTGTGTGTTTACTGTCTGTAATTTGAAAAATTGTACAACAATCAATACATTAATTGATATAAATAAATAAAATTTGAAATAAGAGTAGTAAAACTGATTAATTAAAATATCTAATTTGGAAAAGTTGTATGCAAATATAATTTATTCTTTAGTTTATAAAATTTCGAATTCACTTTCGTTAATATTGTTAGATAAAAGAAATTGTTTGACGTCTTGAATTCTGGAACTTTCTGCGATCTTGTAGATTAAAGCTGCTGTACTTGGCCAATTATTTTTCAAAGCAGAATTAATCAGTAAAGCCGTGTTCTCAGGAATAATCTTTTCGTTTGCCAGAATAGTTATTATGCAACGAAAGTCCAGCGCAAGCTAAAAATTTTTATTGATTCAATATTAAGATGATTGCATACAGTTAAAAACATTGCAATTTAACAACAAATGATTGAAATATAATTAAAAGACGAAAAATATACCAAATCAATTCCAAACGGCGCTTTTAAGCACGAAAACGTATTTAAATAAACTTCATATCGCACGATAGTCTTGCTGTTTTTGGTTTCTAATAACATACTCAATCGTTCTTTAAAATTCTCCTGCCAAACATTTGTCACTGTGTCGATTTCGTACTTCGAACGATCAGGATCTGTTAAGCTCAGTAGACGTTCTAACGCAGGACCTAAATAAATTATTGTATAATAATATCTTCCTATTTGTATCTAACTTTAAAACTTGTAAAAATATTTATGAAAAACGTACTTTCTGTTCTTTTTGCATGGCTTGTTTTCAACAATTTGCTTGTTTTTTTCCCGCAAGACCAGCAAATATTAGCTCATTTCTCTTTCTTCTATAAAAATTATACAGAGATCCTGCGCATTTAACTTGGTTACGTAAACTATCTTTATGATGTGGCTTATACCAGGTATCCGTTTTATTTGCAAGGGTAGGAAATAACTCAACTAATTTTTCAATAATATCTTTAAAATCGGGTGCCTTTATTCTAAAAAACAGAAACATAATTTGTATTCCGTAAATATTTAAATAGTATTTTAATAACTTAAAATATTTTAATGTAAATGATAAATTACATGTAATTATATAATAATTTGTATATAATGTATACATGTAATGAGAAATTATATGTAATTAACTTCTGAATGTAGTCTTTATTGGTTTAATCAAAAATTATAAAAGATAAAAAATGTATACTTGCAGGCAAACACCATGCTAATAAGTGTAAAATATAATTACGTTCCAAAAAAACAATGATTCATGCAAAATTAAAAACATGCGATTGCTAAAGACAGTATATAATATATAACTGGCATATTACTGCCCCGGTCAATAATTTCTATATGGGTCGTCAGCACTGGTTCCTTGGTGGTGCTTTAGTTAAATCCTAGCTGCAATAAAAGGATTTAAGGTTACTAAATAAAAGAAATAATTTGTTTCGAACTTCAAACTTCTTTATTTCTAAAAAATATGTTATTTTAGATTATTTACTATTTTTATATTATAATAACATTATAATTTATTTATTCCTAAAAAATACTTTTTTTTAATATTTACTATTATAATAATATAACTTTCTTATTTCTAAAAAATAATTTGTTTAAGATTATTTACTATTATAACAATTATATTTATCTTATTTATCAGCATCGTCTTCTGGTAATTTTGGGTTATCTTCTTCATTTTTCTCTCTAAGTTTTCGTCCACCCTCTCTGTCCGTTGCACCAGACAACCAACGACCAATTTTTGTGATTAAAGCTTCTTTTGTTGTGCTGAATTTAATCATCAAAACATCTGAAAATTAAAAACAAATTTAATTTATTCATGTTTTAAAAATATATGATTAAACTAAAAAAATGTATTATTAAATTGTTATTACCTAGTGCAATGTTACACAATTTTGTAGCAGAAAAGTTTTTTTTTTCCTTTTCCCTTAATCTGCCGACCTTTACCACTATACTCCAATTGAACAGGTTTTGAAATAAATTCTTGAAAAATATTATCAATTGTTTCGCTCTCTTTTGCATCGCCAAATGCCAAAGCTTTAATCAAATTAATCTGTAAAATTCACAAAACAAATTTCTTAATCAAATTAAAATAAAAGAATATTTTGTTATTATTACTTAATATAATTAACATAGTAAAAATCACATTTGTAATTTTGAAAATAAAAATTATGTGATTTGCATTTTTCTTATATAAAATAAACAAAAATAAAATTCAAGATCGAAATTTAAAAAATTGTAAATAAAATTTGAAAAAGTATACTTACACAATCGTTTTTCAAGTCTTCATTACTCAAACCACCATCAAACTGCTTAAATAATGTTACGTTTGAGATTGGAAGATCTATTTTTAATTTAAGTTTGAGGTCGGCCAAAGAAACATCACTTTGAATTCCCCTTGCAGCCATAGATGCGTTAATTTTTTTGTATCCATCACTGACATCATATTGGAGACTGTAACGCACTGAATCTAATCTCGCAATTATCATCTTGAAACCTGCCTCCAAAACATTCACAATGGTTGGTGACTCTGAAAATTGTAAATAATTTTTAATTTCATTGAAATGATTTAAATATTTTAATCAAAATATACTTGTATTAATTAAATAAAGTAAAAAATTTATTCAGTGATTTTATAATATTTCTATTAAATTACAATAAAAATAATGCAACAAAATCAAAATTAAAAAAGTTGTGAACTTACCATGATTTCTTGCCTCAAGCACTGAATCATTAAATGTGGCCATACATGCTTTAAAAGATAAAACTTTACGAGACTTATCAAGTTGCTTGTCACCTCTGCTGTCAGACACACCTGTATAAAAAAATTTACATTATTTTTTCTAAAAAATGAAAATTAAAAAAATTAATCAAACATAAGTATACTTTTATTCACAGTATTAATAGGCTTTGCTGCTGGTTCAGCATTTAATTGTGCTGGAGAAAAAGATGCAGAAGACAATGACATTTCTTTGAAAGTACCTGTAAAGCATTCATTTATATTAGTATAACATTAAACATTCACTATAAAAATGTGTCTTGTAATACACAATTCTCACTAATATTTGTGATTGCTTCTTCACGATCATCGGTTGGTGCCTCTTCTGTTTCTACTTCTATTGATGTACTACTTGGCAGCCTTCGTTTCGATTTCTTTGGACTGTGTGGCTCTGCATTAGGTGATTGTTCATGTGAAATTTTCCTCTTCACTGGGGTGAGCGTTTCTAGATAAAAAAAAAGCACAAGTTTAACTTATAAGTGAATTAAAATAAGCAATTGTTGTTTTTAATATTTATATATTAAATTAAATCCACATAAACTACAAAAATATAATTTTTTTATCGTATCCAATATTTTGATTTGTTTATTTATAAACAATTATTACTTTGCCACTCTTGAGAGAATTTTCCGACTGAGTTTTCAGGGTACGATGGAAGGTTTTCAAAAATGTCTTCTTCTTCCTTAAGATTTTGGACCTCACTTTGATTCTCTTTGTGACTTTCACTTTCGTTTAATTCTTCTTCTGTAGATTCATCGATGTTAGACTTGTAAAGGACCTTTTTAACTTTCTGCAACCTTCTGCATAAGTACCTGTTGAAATGGTTATAACATATATTAATTATTATACCAAAACAAAGTGTATATTAAAATGTTCAACAATCAGTTAATAATCAGTTCAATTTATAATATTATATGCGTATTTATAACAATAAAATTTTATAAAAAATAAAAAAACCTAAGATTTTTGTATTATTTGTAAATAAAATTTGACGAAAAGTAATTTTAAAAGAAGTTTCGAATATTATTTACGATTTCTGTCTGCAATTTCAAGTCATTCTCATGTAACTAAAGGTATAAAACATTAATAAAATATGTACAAAATTATTACTGGTATACTCACAGCATTGTCCTAAGATTCCAATTTCAAATCGGTGCCAATTTTTTTTCGGTGGAAATAATTTCATACACCAGTCGTCAATTTTATCGTAGTCATCAACAGGAGGATAGAGACACCACCATGTATTGTCCTTGTGAAAAACCCAATTTGCAGGAATCAGTTCCACTGGAATTGTCTCATCAGGGTCTCGATCCTCTTTAAAAGCCATCACAACAAGTGTAGTTTTTTTATTCAAACTGTAAAATAATGAACACATTTTAAAATATTTATGTTTAATTATAAAAACTCGAAAAAACATATTTCAGTTAATATTTCAGAAGACATAGACTTTCATTCTATTGCATTACGAGTGTTGCCAAAAATTAAGATTATAGAAATCAAAAATTAATTTTAATTTACTAGTATAAAATTTTTTTATTACTTTTAATTTTAAAATTAATAACTCATTTTTGCAATTTTATAAACTGAAAAAATCATTAAGAAAAAAAAAGTATTTTTCATCAATAAATGTAAAGCTCGAATAGAATTAAATAAATATGATTCACTTTCTTTCCAAATAGAAAACTTTTAACACAAATTTATTCACAACTGTTATCAAGCAATATTGACCTATGTCATATAATACTTCAAAGTTTGTATACGAATATTAACAGACATATAATTTTGAAAAGATAAAAATTTCCTTAATTTTGATTGTTTACTTTAAAAATTGACAAACATTATAAATTTATTGCAAAAGTTATCTAAATTTTGAATCAGTAAATGAATTATTTTCACAGTTATGATTATTTATAAATAAATGACTACAATTACATATTTTTTAATAAAAAATAGAACATATTTATTACTGTTATCAAATTTATTTAAAATATTTTTAAATAAAAATTAATTATGTTCATTATTTCATTATTTGGTCAAAATCAAGTAATAAAAATGTGAAAAATAAAAAAAAAATTTTTTTAAATGAATAGTTAATTGTACTTACCTTGTTGAAGCATTCATTTCTGTCTGTTTTAAGAATCAAAAGACCAAATTGGAACTGTTTGCACTGACGAACACAGGTACACTGAAATGAAAACAACCCATAAACACTGAGAATAGTTGTAATTGAGTCGTAGACAGTAGGAAACTGATGACAACAGACGAAAAATTTTATATGGCATACAGGAATCATTGTCGCTTCTTACAGCTGATAAAGACAACAACAATAAAAGACAATAAAAATAAGAAAAAGAAAACTTTTAATGAAAAATTTACTCTGCGACTTAATGTGAAATAAATGTAAATTAATGTTGAAATGTAACATAAAAAGTAAACAAATTTAAAGATTAAAATTTAAATAATTAAAAAAAATGAGGAAATTAAAGCTAAAATTTAACTTGACAAGTTAACTATTCATACTTTGAAGTTATTTAATTAGTTTTTAATATTGAAATTAAAAGGCTAACAAAATTTTAATTTTAAGATTAAGTAAATGCACTTTTATGTTGTTGTTTAAATTTGACTGACATGTCGTCTTTTTAAAGTCCACTGTTTGCTTTTAACACACTTTATAACCTATAAATAACCACCAAAAATAATGCATATTTTAAGGTTAAGTATCTTTAAAAATGCACATAGTTCACAATCGTGCACTTTATCACTATTTGATTTGAGAACATTAGTTAATTATTATACTTACATTTGCATTTATAATTTTTTCATTAATTATCTGAAAAACCGTTTCACAATTTTTGCGGACTGATGGAAACAACAAGTTTGCGCACACTGTACTTGTAAAGTATTCATATGTTTCCGGCGCATGCGCGAAGATCCGCCATATTAAACTGACGCTGACGTCACTGCTGACGTAGGCACAACTGACAGCTATTGGCTGCTGAGAAACAAGCATCGAATTTGACATTTATCAATTGATCCAAAATAAATTAGAATGTTTTTTATTCATATGTTATATATTATTATAAAATTAAAAAATTATAATTAATAAGTAAAAAAATAGTTTGATTCAAAAACTCGTATAAAAATCTTTAAATGTCATTTGAATCTCAAACAAAATATCATACCAAACTTGAAAATACACATTGAACCTATATAAAGGGTACAAACAACTTCGTGTTTTCAAGTTCCCCTAATTGATGACGTGGGATATTTTCATTTGGAACTTATAACAAAAAAAATGTTCCTGATTGTTCATGATCGTTCCAGAGATTATTTATGAACGTTCCAAAGATTATTCATGAACCTTTCAGAGATTCGGCATGAAAAATAGGCGACAGGTATATAAGGAAGGATTTTCGATGGTCAATTCTTACTCTATAACTATTAAACTATAAAGGCTAGATCGTAAAAATTTTGAAATTGTCTTCTATTGAACATTTATTCATAAAATGTCTGGCAAAAAGTCGAAAAATAAAAAGCGCGTTAAAAAATATCGCTTTTTAAAAATAGTTAAAAGTGAAATTACTAGTTCATCGGCAGCAGGTAAAATATTTTTATTTCGTTTGCAATAGTTTAAAGTATTTTTGTTCATTATAAGTTTATTAAAATTTAATTATAATTTATAGTTTTATAATATTGATAAAGCATTTTTTAAATTAAATTTTGAATGAATGAGTTAATATTAATGTTAATTTATGGATTACAATAACTTAATTCAATAATTTTATGATTAAATTTATATACAGTAACTTTTTGTGTTATTTGTATTGAATTTGATTTTAAATTTAAGAAGAATCATTTTACAACGTTTTTTTCTTTCTTAAATATTATGAGTTTTATAACATTTTCTGTTATATAATTTACGTATTATAATTTAAACTTCATTAAGTTACCTTTTCGACAATTATAAATAAAAATATTATTATAATATAATGTGTATGTAATGCAGAATATTATTATTGTATTTAATTTAAATAATTTAATTATAAATTACAGAATCTGAAAATATGCCAACCGATGTATCTACAGACTATTCATCTAGACCAAACAGTAGAGACCGAGAATCCAAATCCATGGACAGTATAGAAGTTTCCTGTGAAAAAATGCATGTCGATGATGGTCAACAATTGAATACAGTAGTCGACAGTACAAAAGACGATGAAAAAATGGATACTGAAACAGATTCTCAATATTTCATTCGAACTGACGGGTCCTCTCAGATTTATTCAAGTAATAACGACGAGCATGTGAAACGTGAATTTGTAATTCAAGAAAACTCAAAAGATGAGTTAATCGAAGGCGACTTAAGATCTAAACTCGTAGCTTTGATTCACAGGCACGTTGGGACGGTTACTCGTACGTTTATCGATGACTTGCTGTTGGTGTTACGTAGCGAAAATCATAAGTCTCTTCCAAAATCAAGTAAAACCCTTTTAAAAACAAATAAATCCAAAACAAATATTCGTATAATGTTGAATGGTGATTTAACTTATGGGCAATATAGTTACTTTGGGATACAAAAAAACTTAAATTATATTATTGATCCAACCATTTATACTGAAGATGAAATTCTTTTGCAAATTAATATTGACGGGGCTGAAATTTGTAAAAAATCTAAAAATCATGCATGGCCTATATTAGGCATGGTGCATAATAAGAAATATAAATCAAAGCCATTTTTAATTGGGATTTATTATGGGCCTTCAAAACCATATTCAGTTCACCATTTTATGGAAGATTTTAATGAGGAAGTTAATAATTTTAAAAAAATGGAATCATTATAAAAGAAAAGCAGTATAAGTTCAATATAAAAGCATTTATTTGTGATACACCGGCCAGAGCTTACATTAAAAGATGTAAAGGACACACGGGATTTTATTGTTGTGAAAGATGCATTATCAAAGGTGAATCTGTTGCTATAGGGGGTAGAAGGCGAAACAACGATTTGAGAAAAAAAAGGGTGTTTAAAAATATCAATTGTGACGAACGTACTCATGAATCGTTTCAAACCAAAGCACAACTTCTTCACCATTCTGAACTTGAAGATTCACCTTTATTAGATATTACTGGACTCGACATTATAAAAGATGTGCTTGATCCGATGCATTTACTGTGCCTTGGCGTATGTCGGTTTATATTATGCATAATAATTATCCTAATAAAAGAGAGGTCAGATGAACTTCAAAGTCTTTTAGACAAAGTTTCTTGCGATATCCCTTTAGAGTTTCAGAGAAAAAAATTTGATCTATCCGATATTGGTGACTGGAAAGCTACTCAATTTCGATTCATCTTATTTTATGGTTTTGGTTTATTTTTCAAATCTTTTTTATCGCAAAATCAGTATAATCACTTATTACTTTTATTTATTTCTTGTCGGTTACTTGCAAGCAAAGACTGTAACGAAGAAACAGCCAAATATTGTAAATCTTTGCTTCGTAAATTTGTTGAAAATTTTTCAAAATATTACGGTGATGATTCTGTGACAATAAACATACATAATTTGATTCACGTTGTTGATGACGTTATACATATGGGTGGACCATTATTTGATTTTTCCGCTTTTCAATTCGAAGACTGTATCGGCTTTATCAAAGATCTTGTTAACACTCCTTATAATCCTATCGGACAAATTTCAAATCGTTTATTAGAATTGCAAAATTTAGAAGTTCAGTCAGTTAAAAATCGTTATCCCCTTATTTTTAAATCTGTGAAAAAAACTTCAGTACCAGAATGTTCAAAAGAACAGGCGATGCAAGATATAACTATTATAAAGGAAGCAAAAGTTACAGACATGACAATTACATCAAGTCATCCTAATAATAATGTATTATTGAAAAATGGTTGCATCATTCAAATCAGAAGCATTTATTTTTATAATCGTACTAATGAAACTGACAACAGTCTGTTTATTGCTGGGACTAAATACGTAGATTCAGATGAGCTGTTCTCTCGCCCAATATCCAGTAGAAAAGTAGGTATCAGAGTAATTGAAAAGACTGACGATAATATTCATGAGTTTAATTTTAATGATATTGTAAAAAAATGTATGTGTACAAAAGTAGGTAATGATTTAGTCGCAGTTGATTTATTACATTAGTTTCTTAAACAACAAATCCTATCTCTTGTAAAATAAAAAATATATTTTAAATAAATTTAAATATATATATAATAAATATGTGTACTTTCAACATATTTTAAATATATTTGAATATATTTTAATATATTAAAAATATATTTAATGTATGTCTAAAATATATTAAAAATTTATTTTAATTGCATAAAAAATATAAAATAAATTTAATGTTTTCATTAGTTTTCAATATATTTTAATACACTTTTTATATATAATTTGAATGCATTTTACATATATATTTTATTTTACAAGAAATGAAATAACTTATTTAACTAATGTTTTTTTTTAATTTAGAGAATTAAATTTATTCATAGACTTGAAATTAATTTTAATCAATGGTTTCTAAATGTATCTTGACTAATCGTTTATACGATGAATTATATATATATATATATATATATGTTTGTTTTAATTTTTTTTTAAAAATGTTCTTCTTAGTTTATATGACAAAGTTTTCGGAACGTCGTTGTAATAGAACAAACATATTTAAAATTCATTATTATTTGAACGTTAAAAATACATTAATATTTTAAATTCTTTTATTGTTTTTTTATTTACTTTTTTTTACTACATTTTTCAGATTGATAAACTATTTTAAATTACTTAAATATTTTCAAATCTCAATTTTGACAATAAGTGTGTAAATTTGGTTTTATATACACAAATTTTATGTGAATTTTAAAAATAATATATTTTCGTATTTTATTGGACTAAAAACTAACTACAGTTTGCCAGGCAAGTGACAACAGTTGTTTCTTGATTGGCAGACGACGGTAGGCATTTCACCGATTTTCAGAAAATTGCAGTCTTGACGCAATGCTGGCAGACGACAGTAGGCGTTTCAGCGGCTTTGAAAAAACTCAGTGTTGCCGCAATGCTGGCATACCATCGTTGTCCGCCAGCACTGGCGCGAGCACTTGCCGTTTCTGAGTATCGGTGGTCTACAGAAATTTCCACGTGGGTATTTGTACATACCTTTTCAAAAAATTATATTTTTAGTACAATTTATTATAATGGCAGCTTATATTTCATCTCGAAATCAATCTATTTTATTTTTTTTAATTTATATTAGAAAAGAGATTGTAAATTATTACTCGATAATTTAAATGATTTTATAGTAAAATTAAATTAAAAATTTAAATATCAGCAAATTACGATTAGACAATTAAATTTAATTGTTTTGACATTAATGTCAAAATTGATTCTTAATAGATTAAATATGCGATTTTTTTAAATTAAAGTTGAAAAAAAATTTAATATGTAAAGATGTGCTTTAATATCTACTCATCTTTTATTATTTTTTTTATAAAGCGATTCATTCAATTGTATCAAATAAAAATGAAATAAAAATAATAATCATACATTTTTACATCACTTATATTCACTGTGAACAAGCACTTCTATAACATTTAAATAAATTACAAAAAATAAATTTTTAGTTGAAAAATATAATTAAGTTTTATTAATTTCATAATACATGAGAATTGTTTGCCATTACTGGTGCAAGCCTGTTAGCCAGTACTATGACATGCATGGCATACGAGCATCGCTTGCCAGTCTTGGCGCAAGCACTAGCCATTTATGACTGTTGGCTGAATACAGAAAATTCCACCTGGGTAGTTCAATATAATTTCAATATAAATTTTTTGTAATGTCTTATTTCAAAAATAATAATTTATACATTTTTGTAAATCTAAGAATAAGATACATCGTTCCCAGAGGGCGCGATCACTCATTTATGAATTTATAATTATTTATTCGATTTCAATTTTTAATTTTTAAAAAGAAATCTATAACATATAAATATTATGGCAAAATTATGAATTGATTGAAATCAGCTAATAACCAACACCGATAAAATTCTGTCGTAAATAATCATTTTTACGATTTCATTATGAACTAAGTTTCTCTACCTATCAATCAATTAAAATTAATTTGTAGTAATTGCGACGCAAACAGCTGCGGCTAATTGTAACACAATATAAATAAACTAATATGCTAAAAAAATGTATTCCAGATATAAAGTATAAAGTTGTAAGTGTTATTTTAACATAAAATTACGATAGTCAATTTTTTCGAATAACAAAAAAAAAAAAATTAAGGCTCGATATAACTTTTTTTGATACTAATCAATTTAATCTATTCTTTATTGTTTTATGATGAAAAGTTGCACACCTACTTTATTTATTTACAAAGTCACAATTACCCAATCTTATAAGGTAATTGTGATGTTTAACGCTGGTTATAATAATTTTAATTAAATAATTTAAATAATTTGAATAATTTAATTTTGTACTGCACATTTCGAAAAAAAAGAGTCCGGTAAAAATGTTAATAAGTAAAAAAATAATATTATGTTGAAGTTCAACTTTGCTTTTTCACGTCACAAT
>JABFPM010003222.1:0-14770 GCA_022817325.1 Idris sp. 1 HC-2018
CGGGCCGGCGCGCGGCGAAGGAGCTGGCTGATTGCGGGGCGACGGCACCGGCCTGGGCGATGGGTTCGGCTGCGGCGAGCGAATCGGCGGCGGCGAACGCACTGACTGCATCAGCTGCTGCTGCACCGTTGTGATGCCAGGCGGACCCATCACACTCTGCGGCGAGGGCACTGGTGGCGGCGTTGGCTTCAGGCCCGACTGACCGTAGCTCTGCTCTGAGAATCCTCCGTAACCTGCGAATTGCAGCATTTTTCAACAACCGCAAAAGATGATCTACTCTTTGTTTTTTATTGTCATGCAAAAAGACGATTTTTTGGTTAATTTGTGAAAAATTCGTTTGTAAAACAAAAAATCTATTTTAGTTTTGTATACAAAGAAATATATTTTTTCTATAGAATATATCTGTGGCTTCCCGCTATAACCGGTTAACTGTATAAAATGAGTTTTCGAGATATTAAGGTTTAAAGTTTTAAACCCGTTTTACATAAATTAACATTTTTTAAAAATAATGCCTGTTGGAATATGTTGATTAATGATAATAATTAGCAACAATATAATTGTCTTATTCTTCATTTATTTCAGTCAACTGGTTAGGTTTTCAAACCATTGCGTACAAAATAATTAGTAAAACTTGGGGATCTTTACGTACATAGAAATTTTAGTTATACATGACAAAAAATAGGACATATATGGGACATATGAGACATACAGTCAAGTAAAAATTGTTACGTGAAATATTTCTAGTATTTTAATTTTTTAAAAAGTTATGATTTTGTCGAATTTTTATAAGTTTATAAGCTTGAAAATTTACATAAACATACATTTTTGTACATTAAAAATGTATTAAAGTAATTTTTAAAAAAATTTCAAATTTTTAATACAATTAAAATTATTTATTTTTTATACTATAATTAAACTTTTTATTATTCATATTATTTATAATAATTTTAAGCATAAAAGAGTAATAATAATCATAAATTAATTTAGTTAGCGATGTTTTTCATAAACTGTTGCAAATGAATGGTTGAACTTTCGACCGTATACGGCGCTGGATTCGCGAAAGGCATGCTCAACAATTAATCGCTATCTACTTCGCTTATCGTGATTCTACAAATATGACTTGCTCCAATGTTTAACTGATCAAATATGTTATGACATTCAATGACATTTGTTATTGAGTTTTATCAACTGTTAAATCTTCTGCAATTATTGATTTCTAAAATATAATGATATTAGGATGTGTCTTTGATAATGGAATTTATACTAAAATATCTGTCTATTTTTTATTTTTCTGATTCAGAAGAACACGGTGAGTGGATATCTATTTGTTATTTTCTCTCTGTTTATACATTTTTATTGAAAATTAAAAGGTTATAATTGTTTATTTTTAATTAAATTATTAATTTGTCACTTATTGTATACATTTTAATTAATATATTATTAATAAAATTGATAAATTTAAAACTTATTTAAAATTGTATTATGAAAAAAAAAATTAATTTTCTTAACATTAGATGACAAAATAACAAAACCTTCAGATGACCTTTCACAAAATGACGAGAATGCTCCAAAATCTAATATTACCGAATCGAGTGTGAAACAATGTAATCTTCAAAAAGATAATGAAAATTCTCCAGAACCTAATGCAATACAATCCAGGGTTATACAACATAATTTGCAACAAATCGACGTAAATGCTCCAGACGTAAGTATTCCAGTTCACACAAGTGTAATACAAGGTGTATCAAATGCTATTCAAGATATATTTTTTGTAGCTTGTTTACACACATCAATAATGAATATATTTTGTTAAAATTAAAGTTGAAATAATTGTATATTGAAAATTTTAAATAATTTAGTTTTTTTTTTTAATTTTGGCAAATCAAAACTTATTAACTGAACTAAATAACTCTCAATAAAATGACCCAAATGTCGCTAAATCATCAGAAGGTAAGAAAAATTATATTCACTTAATCATCTTAAATATATATTTTCCTATATTAAATAAATCTTACTTAGTTTTGGACGTTTACTTTGTTGTTATAGGTTCTGTTTCAAGTTTAGCTGGAACTGAAAAACTTCCGGAAAAAAACGTCGACAAATCAGAAGAAACCGTGGAAAATCTTACAAGGCTGGTTCTGGGAAGCAAGGAAAAATGCACGTTGAAGAAAGAATTTGTTCTCCTTTGCCTAAATGCAAAGCGAATTGTTGCAGCTAAATTTTTCGGGAAAATCAACTTCGAATTTTTAAATCACATTGATCACAAGGGAATTATTTACAACGAAGTACATTTGTAAGGGGTTTAATATCCCTTAAACCTACAAATCGACTTAATGAATCTACAAAAAAAAACGAAACTTTTCAGCTGAGTACAGGCTCCGTGATAATGCATTTGACGTCAAATTTTGCAGAACATGTTTCCGGTTAACTCTGGGCGAAACAAACTCCTTTATTGAAAATGTACTGACAAAGTCCTGGAAAAGTATGATTGAATTATCTGGAAATCTGAGATGCCACAAGTTACCTAAGAATAAAACTCTTAAAGTCAAAATTGTTGAAGTTAATCAACATATTCAAAAGTTTCCAGCTTACGTAAGTCATTATTCGCGGGCTCATACATGGACGAAATATATAGCGACGGGACAGTCTATTCAAAAAATGTACGCATTATATAAAGAAGTTGAAGATCCAGTATCACTAAAAATATATCGACAAGTTTTTTCATAAAACAGGCCTAAAGTTTGAATGGCCGCAGTTGATACGTGTTACAAATGCGATTTATATCATTCTCTACTAAAGTAAGAGTGTGGCGAAATTAAAAAGGATCGTATTATTCAATTTCAAGCAAATCATCACGAGTCTGCAGAATTGGCCTAGGCAAGCAAATCTGAAGATAAAAACATTACGAAAAATTCAAACGGTACTCACATTTTGTGCTCATTTGACTTGCAGCAGTGCCTACCAACACCATCTTTGAAAACATCAGTTACTTTTTATAAGAGACAACTGTGGACCTTCAATTTGACCATAAATAATAATACTACAGAAGATACAACTTGTTTTATGTGGCACGAGGGTGAAGGTTAAAGAGGTGGCAACGAAATATCATCATGTTTACATACAATTCTGCAAGATTTAAGTCCAGAAATCGAGCGCGTTACATTTTATTCGGATTCACGGAGACCAAAATAAGAATAAAATTGTAGCTACTATGTTTTCAATCATAGTTGCCAATCATAAATCACTGCAAGCCATCGATCACAAATTTCTTGAGCTTGGTCACACCCACATGGAGTGTTACAATGATCATTCCGTAACTGACCGTGCCAAAAAGAAAAATTCTTTTAAAATTCAACATCCATCAGATTGGTACGATTTAGTACGTAATTGTAAGACGGATGACCCAATGAAAGTTGTTGTTATGACTCAAAAAGACTTCTAAAATTTCGAATCTTTGTTTCAATCATCACTTGTTATACGATAGAAAAACACCAACCGAGAACGATTTTTATGGCACCCAGTGAAATGGTTAAGTTACAGTAAAAAAACAGGAATTGTTTTGTATAGAAATACTTTGTCTAAAGATCATGAATTTTCTGTATTAAATTTGAAAAGGAAGCGGAATAATTTGCCATTGCCTGCAAGTGATTTGCAGTTTTGTTTAACGGAGCCAATTCGAATAAGTAAAAAAAAACACGATTTGGTGTCTATTTTGGATCTTTTGAGACCGGAAGTGCGTAATTTTTATGAAACTTTGCCTTTTGTCGATGAACAATCAGATATAAATGTGGATCCAGATTTATATAATCAGGAATTAGAGAACTCTTTAGAAACAGAGCATTTCAATCGAGAAATCGAGAGTACTGTACAGATTCCAGAAGACACAGCAGAGAAAAGAGGCACCAAAATTACTGATAAACCAGCAACGAATATTCGAAGCTCAAAGAGAATTGCTGGTGATTACTCTAAATTTTATGTCGGATTAAATCTTCACGTTATAACAATAATTATCATGAAAAAAAAACTTATGTTGATCGAATACATTTTAAATGAGTAATTGTTATACTTTATTTATAAATTTTATAAATCTTATTCGTAAATTGTAATTGAACTTTGTTTGATTATTATTATAAGTACACAAACTGTACCAAAGTAAAAGTATTATTGCTGTGATAAAATTAATTTACTTAGTCATTCTTATTAAACAACATGGCTTTTAAAAGTCTAAGCAATTGACATTACAATTGAAATGTAAAAGAAAAATTGTTATCTTATCAAATTGTAAAATTATCTTGTTGACAAAGTAAAATATCTAAAGTTTAATTAAAAGTTATTTTCAGTCATTGTACAAGTATAACTTAACGATTTAAGTTCATAAAATAAGACAATATATGTTTAGTTTACATGCAGAACTAATTTTTATTGTAAATAATGCAATTAACTGGTTTTGCCGGAAAAATGTCAGTTAAACAGTTATAGCGAGCAGCCACAGATATAACATTAAAAAAAGGTATATAGCAAATTCAAAAGGGTAATAGATATTGTAATTCAATTTTTGTAAATTATGTAGCGGGTATTTAGAATTAAATTTTATATTCAAAATATAAAGTAGATATATTTATAGATAATAAATATGTTTCATGCTTTTAAAATGTGTACATTTTTTATGTTTATACATATAAATATATCTCATTTATATGTATTAGAAACGTAATATATTTTTTTGTTTAATCTAAAATAAGTACAAAATAGATTTTCTTTTTCACAAATATAAATATTTAAGGTTTTCCTATAGACGCAAGCCAAAATGATAACTGAAACAATGATTTTATTTAGAATAAAAAATTTACCGGCTATTTTAAGTTTTCTGAATTATCAATTTAAAAGTAAAAATTTTTGAACTGCAAATCGATAAAATTTAAAATATGAAATTAATAAAATTTAATAGTGATACTTGAAGAACACAACATTAGGAAATTTGTGAAGAGTTTCGTTTTTGACTGAAAATGAATAGCTATAATTATAAATAACTCAACAGATTTCCCATAAAATGTGTTGTTTTTGACCTGTATAAAAAAATATGTTAGTTAAGAAAAACAATTTAAGACTATGAAAATTATTTTGGTCTTTTTATAAGGCTTACGACTGTAGGACTACCTTAAGGAATATCAAAAACTAACTACAAAGTTTTGGCTGCAAATTCTAGAAAAACAAAAAGTCGATGAAAAAGGACAGATCAATTTGGAAAAGTAAAATAAAAAATGTATTATTTGAAAGTTAAATTTTATTACAGTTTCGAAAAAAAGGATAATTCAATGTTTTGACAATATAAAACACAGTAAATGTGTTTATTAAATTAATATATTGTTATATTACTGTCATTAATAATTAAAAATCGTCATCTGAGTGTCTTTTTTTCTAATTCCAAGTTATACCGATAAAGTTTATAGGAACAGTAATACACAATATAAAGCCAATGTACAATGTAAAGTTTTGAAAAGAAAAAAAAAAGAAGAAAAAAAAATTATATACACATACATTGCTACAATGTTTTTTGTTCACAACGATAGCGCGAAACATTTAACAACTTTTTTTATCCACCCTTCAATTATATATATAATATAACAAAAATCACTTATCTAACAATTAAAATAAAGGAATAACAAAACTTTTATCTTTCATTAAAAAAAAGAACAACAAATAAAAGTATAATACAACAAAAAACGAACGATTTTTAGTAATCGTATTCGGGATAGTAAAATTGTTGCTCACCTATCAGGGGTGGCCTGATTGGTCGCTGTTGACCGTAAGGTGGCGCGGGTGGTTGGGTGAAGGGCTGCTGCTGCTGCTGGGCCTGTTGCTGAGCCTGCTGCTGCTGCCTCTGCATGGCGAACAGTTGTTGCTGCTTGTACCACTGCTGCTGCTGCTGCACACTGGGACCCTGATTTTGTTGCTGCTGTTGTTGCTGCTGCTGCTGCTGCTGTTGTTGTTGTTGTTGCTGTTGCTGCTGTTGTTGTTGTTGCTGCAGCAGCTGCTGCTGGATTTGCATGGATCTACCCTGCTGTTGCTGCTGCTGTTGTTGTTGTTGCTGTTGCTGATGTTGCTGCTGCTGTTGTGGGGTCATCATGTGCTGCAGTCCAGGCTGTTGCTGTTGCGTTTGACTAGGGCCCAGTGGGCCTACTCCACCACCGTGTTGCCCTTGTTGTTGCTGCAGTGCAAGAGCCTGTAAAATTAAAGTTTTATATGTATTAATTGAATCTCTGTAAAATTATCTATATATTAAATTTGTATACAATTATCTCTTTATTTTACAACTTTATCTGTTTTAAATCTTTGTAAAATAGTCTATATAATAAAATTGTAAAAAGTAATCAATGTTTTTAAATCTTCATCAATTATCTAATTATTTTAAAACTTTATAAAGTTATCTATATTCTTAAATCTGTATGTAATTATCTTAATATTAAATCTACATAAAGTTATCTATATTAATTTTGTAAAGTTTTGTATATTTTAATCGAGTTTACAACTTGACTTTACTTATTTCAACTGACATAAGTTTATTATTTTCAATTTTTTTACTCAAGTTTACTAATTTAGATTTACATATTTATTTTGATCAGTTTTGTAAATTTTGTAAAGTATTATATATTTTACCAAGTTGTTTTACTTTTTTTTAAAGTTTTGTACTTTGAACACAATTTTGTAAAGTTTTATTTATATATAATAAAAGTAAAGACGTTAACCTGTCGTTGTTTAATAAATGCTGCCATCAATGGTGGATTGCTTTTAAGAATGTGAAGTATTTGGTTCTGCTGTTCAGGCGTGTTTGGACTTCTAAGAGTGGCCATTAGCTGCTGCAGTGCCTGCTTATGCATATTGCCCTGATTAATCGGAGCACCAACTTGACTGACAGGACCGCCGATGACTCCAGGCTGCCTTGGCATTTGCCCGCTCATGGCCATGCCAGGCTGACCTTGGTGTTGCTGCTGTTGTTGTTGCTGCTGTTGTTGCTGCTGTTGTTGCTGTTGCATCAACTGTTGAGGCGCTTGTTGTCGCAGATTCGGATTTTGTTGCATCACAGCGTTTTGTTGGTACCTGCTGAAATTATTATTAATAAATAACATCAATTACATCAACTATTACATTAATTTTCTTCATTTTAAAATGTTCATTGCCACTAAAACAACGTATTGTTTTACTGATTATTGTAAAAACATTTGACATTTATTTTTTTTAAATGAGAAATTTACTGTTATTTTGGTAGTTTATTGATAAAAATAATGTTTTTCTTCATTCGGTATGGAAAGGGTTAAAAATGTGTAAAATTTTACCTTGGGGTCCACTGGTCCATGGAAATAAGGTGCGTGCTAGCTGGATTCTGCATTTGCACTGGTATCGTGCGCTGCATCTGAGGTGGCGGCATCACACCGCCTGTCTGGCCGGCCACACCGACCCCCACGTTGACACCGACGGCAGTGCCAGGTGTTACTTTACCGTAACCCACGTGCGGTGACTGCTGCCTCGCAGCTTCCTCTTGCACCTGTTTCACTACTTGAAGTACGTTTGCGGGTGGCTGTTGGGTGCCTGGTTTCAGACCAATGTTTCGTTGATGAGGACTCGGCAAATTCGTTGGGCTTATTCCTGGTTTCATTGCCACTCCTGCGGACATCGACGTGTTCGAACTCTGCTGAGCACTTTGTATTGCAGCTACTGGACTAGTTGGTCGAGTGTTCATCACAGCCATTCGCCTCCTGCAAACAAGAATTTTTGATTTTAAAAAGAGAACATTTATTTAAGTTCTTTTAATTCAAAGTTAAAAATTGTATTATAAAAAGTTAAAATTTAAGGTTTTTATTACAAATTTGAAAATTAAAGTTTGTTCTATTAAGTTGAAAGTTCAAGTTTTTCTTTTATTTTGTGAATACAAAATTTAACTATAAACTGTATAGAACAGTCTTTAAATTTTACATTTTTAATTCAAACTTTGACTTTTAACTTTATAGTACCAACTTAAAAAGTTAAAGTTTGTATTAACAAAATAAATAGTTAAAGTTTCTTCTACAAGCTTAAAAATGTGAAGTTGTTCTTAAAAAGTTGAAAAGAAAACAGTATTAAAAAGAAAATTTTAATAAAAAGTTGATAAATGGCACCTTAGCAATTGTGCGTTTTGTAATCTCTGCTGCAGTTGCTGCTGTTTTAATTTATGTTTAATGTTCGAGCAGAATGGAACCAAACATTTGGCTTCCTGGCAGTGATTCGCGTGATAACAGCAGAGCGCCACCAGCTGCTTGCAAATAGGACAACCACCGTTGGTCTTTCGTTTGCAGATTTTCGTGTGTGTGACCACGCGTTTCATCTTTTGACAACTTGGCAATCGGCAGTTCGCGTCTCGGCATTGACACGCGTGCACCAAAGATTGAATACATCTTTGTATCGACAGTTTTCTTGCTTCCTGTTAATATCAAAAACACAAAACAAAAATTAGACATTTTTTTGAAACGTTAAAAAATACCTCAAGTCACATTTTCATGATTTTAAGAAAAACGAAAAAAAAACTGTTAGCAACTCTTCTTTACATTATGTTATTAATGAAAATATATTTTTGAGCTATGTGATAATTCTACAAACAATTAGCAACTTTACCATGATATTTATTAAAACAAATAAACAAAAATTATGATGGACTTAGGTCCCTTTCAACAACAAACATTTGATAATTCATGTTGAACGACAAAACGTTGTTGAAATCAAAAGAAAAAATATTTTCTCACAAGTTTTATAAGAATATTAATTTTATAAGAAAATTAATAATAATAGTTTGGTTTCATAATTAAATAACATTTTTAATTTTTTGAAAAATAAGAAACTGTAAAATAGTTATTTAAATTATGTTATTATATTGTAAGAGCTTAGCCTGAAAATATTGATAAAACATATTATTTTGTCATTTAATTAACAAGTTTTTCCCTTTTAGCAATAAAATAATGTAAAAACCAAGTTTGATACAAAATAAGCTTAAAATGAATTTCTTCTTACGTCAACTTGTGAATTTTCTTTCGGAAATATCAAACATATATTTAACTCAAAAAATAAAAATGTGTGACTTAAGGACCTTTCAACAATATAAACGTGTTAATTTATACATAAATAAAACTGAAAATAATTCTGACCTGAGGATTAGCTTGTTTCGCGTCAGCGGGAGATGAACCATCATCGAGATCCAAGCCGAGTTTCTCCATGTGATGCGGATGACCGTCTTTCTCTTTGCAATTGATACACAAGTCAAAGTCCTGAAAAAATAAAGACATTTTAAAATACTATTAATTTAAAAAACATTTTATACTAATAACAAATTTAAAATTTTTTTTTTATAATAAAAAAGGTATGAAACAATAAAAGATTTATTTTAGAAATACTGAAGTCTTTTATCTTCATAATTTTATCTATATATTTCAGTAACCACAAAATTTTTTTGAAGTCTTTCGAAATTTCCGGTAAAATGTTAAACTTTATAAAATATTGAATAATAAAATAATTTTTATGTAATTTTCGTATTGTCATAAGACTTAATCTGTCAAATAAAGTATAGAAATAAATTTATAAATATTATTACTAATTTTTCATTGTCATGTTTAATAATTAAGGTTCATTAAAACATCAGATTAATTATAACAACCAATTCTTTTAAAACCATATTTTATCTACTTTCTTTACGAGCAACAGTTTAGCATGTAAAGTCAATTGAAATTAACACTGTAGATAGTCAAAATTCTACTATTCCACTTTATGCCACCCTATGTTTAGGCGGCTCTCCTCTATGTGATAAAAATAAAAAAATTACAAAAAAAATTATTGTGAATTTTACAGGAAAGATGAAGTGTATAAAAATGATATTAAAACTTTCATCTTCGAACTAAATAAGAACTGTAAACGTCATTCATTTTGCTTTCAAACAATAAGTTTAGAATGTAACCTCAAAATATTGAAAACCAATCCGAAAACAGTATTGAAATGAGCATTGATTTATTGCAATTTCTTAAATAAAAATAAAATTATGCTGTGTTTTTAAAGACACTGGCAGCAGTTCATTTTCAATTAATAACTAAAATTAGTTGCTATAATATTGATTATAAAAAAAAGAAGAAAAATTTCTATGAAAATAATAGAAAAATATTTCAATTATTTCAATGTACTTCAAAGTATTTCCATGATATTTCAATTTATGACTGAAATTGAAAACTGTTAAATATTTCTATTTCCCTTCAGTAATTCCAAGTCCTTAAAAATGTTGTATTAATAAAAATGTGACATTTCTTATATTGATTAAAAAATGTTAAACACAAAAGTTTGACACTTACATCGCATACAGTACAGTGGTACCTAGTTTCCACATGGCTTTTACAATTATTACAAGTATAAACAAATTTGTCTGTCGCTTGGTTATGCAATTCGTACAACATTGACATTGAGCTAAACTTCGCGCGGCGTAACGATGAAAATTCATAGTGCCTTTCTCGAGCCATTGTTAGGAAAGCATCGCGACCATCCATCAAGTCGCAGTTAATCACTGGATCAGGATCTTGAATCGGCTGTAATTAACAAATTAAAAATTAAAATCAATTCAAACAACAAACGTGATTTAAATTCAGACAGACAACAAAACTTACAGCTAAACTGGCAGCACTTTGCGCACTGTGTAATCTAATAACAAAGAATACTTCTTTGTGTTTTTCCATTGTTAAGAAAATTTTTGCTGAGAGATCATTGCCAGTCTGCGGAGTATTTGATTTTTTGCTATTCTTTCGCGGATTTGCCTTTGATTTGTTCGATTTTTTCGCTTTTTTCTGCCCCTTCTTCTTACCATCGGGACCTGTTTCCGAGTCTTCAGACAAAGAGAAAATCTGCAAAAATCCAAGTTAATTTTTAGTTACAATTTTATGTATATATTTGTAATTATTTATTTAAACAAAAAAAGAAGAAAAGTAAAAATTACCGCATTAGCAGCAGCCGCCTCTGCAGCCTCGGCTTGTTTACGTTTTTCCTCCTCTTCCTGGTCCAACTCTTTAATACTCTCTTCTAACACATTAGGCCAAAAGTCACCTTCAAAGTATGGCAGGTCGGCAGCAGAAGAAAGTTTATCCTCCATGGCTTGTTTCAAAATATCCTGCAAATAAACAGTAACATGTATTTCATTTGTCAAATTTTTAAAAGTAAAAGAAAAAAATTGATGGAAATTTGAGTGTTGTCATGTGATCCAATATTCTTGTTCCTCAAATGAATCAAGAATTTAGCTTTAATGACCAATTAATTTGAGTCTCTTTTGACGTCTGAAAGCCATTAAAATAAAACTGACAGGAAACACAGAGACTACGAGAGTTGAATTTAACAATTTAATTTAATTTACAAACCTTGTAGTCAAGTACAATTCTTTCGACGATGCCCTTGTCCAGCATCTTTTTGTACCATTCTTGTAACCTTTTTGGCTTTGGAATTTTTTGCTCTTGTGGATGACAGTGGAAGATATAGTCGTCACCCTCAGAAGGTGGACAAGCCCAAATATGTGCCATGGTATAACTGCAAAAATCAAACACGGAAATTAAAAAAAAGAAAAAAACATTGTAATTATACATATTCAGTTTATTTCTAAATTGTATGTTCTCAAGTTTACTTAATGAAATTTACTCACTTAACTTTAATTATTTAATTTTATTTACTCAACTTCATTTATTCAAGTTTACAAAATTACAAATTTTTATAAAATAACAGAATTGTCTAAAAACAAAATGACTTTATTATTAATAATAAAAGTTTACTAACCCCAGCTGTTTTGCGTAATCAAGGTATCCCAGCAAAATTTCGTGATAAACCGCGGTTCTGAATTGACGAGGTCTGAAGAAGTGCACAGAATCGAGATAAGCGATGTAGACTCGCCTTGTGTTTGGTGCCGTACACTCGCTTCCATACTCCTGCACGTGCATACCAAAAAAGCAGACATCCGTGCCGTCCACCTCTTCAAATGCAAAGAGCGCTTTCGCGCGGTACGGAAATTCTCCGGGCATGTCACCACTTTCAACAAAACGACTGCGCATGCCCGACTTCACTTCAACAACTTTGTCGCTGGATGCGACCACTCGGATTGCCACCTCGCCTGCACCTGCTTCCTTCTTTTTCAGGAAATTGTTCACCCGGGTTTCAATGTAGGTGCCGAGCTTTGTCGCAGGCAGTCGTTTTGCGTTGAACTTGTTTTCTTTTCGCTTTTGACTTTTCTTTTTCAAACAATTATCACAAGTATATCTGAATTTAAAACATAAAACAAACATTAAAATAACATTTTTTCCATACATTATTTAGAAAATGTAACTTTTAATCAAATAAACTTTGTAAAATTTCATTTGCTTTGCAATTTAATAATTTGTACATTTATTTTACAATAAAAAGATTTGTACGTTTACTTTGTATTCACAATATTTTATAATATTTTGTACAATTAATTTTGTATTAGAATATTTTATAAAATTTAATTTGTAACAAAAGACTTTGTATTCTTTAATAAAAATATTTATAAATGTACTTTTTAATCAAATATTAAGTAAAATTTTAATTTTTTTACTTACCCTGTAGTCCAAATAGTTTCCATATGCAAAACACAAATTTGGTGTACTTTCCTACTACAATCTGTACATACAACAAATGGTTCTAGTTCCAAATGGTCATTTTTCATTTCAATGAACATCTCTTTCTTGATGGCACTGTGTAAATCAAATTCATATTCAATACATCAATTAATCAACCTAATTATTTGATCGCATTTCAAAATCGAACAGAAAAACTTACGTTGTTGGCTGAGTTGGGTCGTCTCCTAAAGTAACGGTATCTCCAGGAATGTCGTTAAAACATTTTTGACAATAAGTGTACCTATCGGACACAAAACTATATGAATTTAAACTGCTTTTCAGATTCCTAAAGTTATCCAGTAAAACATTCGTCAAACAGGTCAAATTTAGATTAAAAAAAGACATTTGTTATTAACAAAAAAATAGACAAATTTTATTCCAGTTTTTCGTCCGGTGACCAGATTTGATTTGGAAACAAAAGCAGGATAAGGATTGTGAGTGACAAGTGATCATCCACAGGAGGAAACATACAAAAAAAGAAACGATGGTATGATTATTGAGATGAAAAAAACAACAAAAATCTCTAAAGTGTAAGTATGATTTAATCATAAACATTGTTTCAGTTAAAAGTTGTTCGTCTAAAAATTTCGATTGTACATACACTTTTGTATATTGTCTGTAATGAAAATGTTAACAAAAAATTACTGACCTGTTTTGGTATGAGTAGTATTTAGCGTCCCTTGGAATTGAGCACAGCTGTTTACCGTAACAGCAGAGAACTTGAGGATTAAACGTGTACTTTCGTCCGCAGCAGTATCCCAAGGCTTGCATAACCGGGTCAATTTCTTGTTCAAATACTTCAGAAAGCTGTGGGACAAAATAGTAAAAATGAATAATAATGTATTAAAAGTTATATATATTTCAATAATTTAACAATTTGTCCAAGTTTATTTTGAATACCAAGTATTTATAAAATATAAAGCATAATTTTCATATTACGTTTTACCAAAAATATATATGCAAAAAATATCATCATTTGTATTAAATGTTCTCCAAGTTATGCTCAAAATTATTTTCCTAACACTAAAACTTGTTTCAATTGACAAAACTTTTGTGAAAACTTGGTGAAACGGAGACAAAAAAAAGGTTTAAAATGTACAATCTTAAATAAAATACATGAAAGTACACCCACCTTTGTGCAATACTTGTACACCCTCGATGTCTTTCTATTATACAGCCAAGCATTATCAAACATCATCCAAACATCGTCTACATATTCCCAAGGATCACAGTACTGTCCCGTGTCGAGCTTTCTCTTAATAGTCGACAGGTCCATCGGCTTCTTGACGATATCAAAATAGTCAGGAATGCCAAGCGCCTGCGGATCTACCGGCTGTCTGAACGGTATCGACTCCGGGTCCTGTCTGTAGAGTCTCTCCAGGGTCGGCATCAGCGCCTGCCTCAGGTCGTCCGGCTTAAACAGACACTGCCTCTTTTTGTCCGTACTCGCGCCAGTTGGCTGGATCGGTTCCGGCATCGCCGGCTTGATGTCCGACGCAGATGTGTCCTGGCTGCTCATCGGCGACATCGGCTCCTCCTTGATTCCCGGCTCACCCTTGATTCCGACCTCACCCGACTCGTCCATCGGTTCCTGCTTGATTTCCGACTTCATTTCCATCTTGATGTCCTCGTTGTTGACATTTTTACCGCTACTCGGGTCCTGTCGGTGGTTCTCCTGGTCCTCCTGTTTAATCTCCATTTTGATCGTGTTTTCCTCCTTAATGTGGTCCAGTTTGCCTTTATTGCTGTTCATTGGGGGCGAGGGCGAGTTGTCCCGGTCAAGGGCGGCGGTGATGGCGGCCATTTGGGAGGACATGGAGGAGTTTCTGGGGGCGTTAAGGGCCGCGCGTTCCTGCGAAGTCATGCCCTTGCCGAGACTGGCAATGCCGGCGGGCGAGGGCGTGGTGCCGGGGTGCGGGGGCGTCTGGTTTGCGGTCACGGCGCTCGCACCCGGGGTCATCAGGGAGGCCACGAGCGGGGTGTTCGGGGTGGAGGTGGCACTCTGGGGACCGTTTGTCAGGGGTGTTGCTTGAGGACTGGGGCCGCTCGAAGTGGCTGCGACGGTGGGGCCGGTTGTCACGGGTAAACCGTTG
>JABFPM010003223.1:0-14762 GCA_022817325.1 Idris sp. 1 HC-2018
TAATTGTTTTGCTATTTTAAATCCAATTTCACAAAGTAGATTATGATTTGCAAATCAGGGTTTCAGAATGATTTCAGCCATTATATTTGCAATATATTGCAAAATGGTTTTGAATTTTTGCGTTCCAAATTAGCCCTAATAGGAAAGAAACTGTGGGTGCCAAGAAATGTAACTGGGCTCTAAGTGGTATTTAGCTAGGTAAGCCCATATCATGGAATGCCAACCTTAGGCCAAACTACGGGCCTTTATTGGTAATCCTTAAAATCATAAAAGTGGGTAAACCATCCTAGGACCAATTCTGGTCCAATATAGGTCCAATGTCGAGATCCATAAGGGCATGTAACGCCTCTCCCTTCTTAAACCTAGAAAATAATTGCATGGATTTATGGTAGAGCCATTCATGACCTTTCATAGGTTCACCAAGAAAGGGCTATTAGAAAAGGGCCAATAAAGGTCTATAGTAGGCATGCCTGGTTAATTCAAAAAGTTAAAAATCTAGACAGAAAAAAATGTACAGGAATAGATACAAAAAATTGAGCATTATTATTACAGTTATAAATACAAAAAATGTTTAGAATTAGTTTTTTAAAGATATATTCTAATATTTTTTTGATACAAATATTTTCAACCCCTACAAAATTTTACTTTCCCTAAAAACCACCCCTTATTGTAAATATTTTTTAATTCAAAATTTGCAGTAGTTAAATATATACACTCTCAAATTTCCATACATTTCTGTCATTTTTTTCATATACTAGAAAACTTGTCTCTATAGTTCAACAAAATCTCATGAAAATCAGCCAGCCGTCATTGTTAAGTGGGTAAGGACCCAGCTTGTCATCTGTGGGAATAGAGTTCGATTCCTAGAAGCAGCAGAGATTTTTTCTTTAAATAAAAATATTAAAAACTTGATGAATGTAAGTGCAAAGTAAAAGTTAATTTCACATAGTCCCTAAAAAATGTATAAGTGTATTAACAATTAATAAATAATTGAAATTAATGCAATTTTTTGAACGACAGATTGGGTAACAGGCTTGGGCCAACCGTGGCCCAATTTTCATTTGCTACGTAGAAATTAGAGTGTATTATTTAGTGGATCCCATCATTGGGCTTAGATAGGCCCTAGCATGGTTGTTCCTGTCTAGGATTTGTAAAGGCGAGGCGTTACATTTCGCGTGGGGCCACTTCAAATCTGGTATAGGACCAACATATGCCCCAGTTAGGGCCAAAATTTATCCGAGATAGGGCCCATATAGAGCCCAGTTACGATTCCTACTAGAGAAATAGTGGGGTTTTGGTTTTTCGTGTATTGACATTTTGAAGATACTCAATCTGGAGCAAATCTTGTTAT
Organism: Idris sp. 1 HC-2018; assembly: GCA_022817325.1. Classification (NCBI taxonomy): domain Eukaryota; kingdom Metazoa; phylum Arthropoda; class Insecta; order Hymenoptera; family Scelionidae; genus Idris; species Idris sp. 1 HC-2018. Next base: position 1,352 of record JABFPM010003223.1, read on the forward strand.
AATATTGGAACGGCAAAAATATTAGCAAGAATATCAAAAATGAAAGCTGGTGCATAATTCAATCTGAAGTACGGGGACATATTTCACGTATTAATGGAAAAAAGCGTAAAAATTGACAGCGCAAGACGGAATAAGTACAGAACGTAGCGAAAGGATTTTCGCGTCACCGCGTAGTATTCTGCGAATATTCTGCTCATCAATCACTGAAGTTTAGTTTTGGACATGTAATTTCCGGGGCGTGAATTCATTCGACACCGACGGTTCGCTCAGGGCTTGCAAACTATTGGATAATCAGCTCTATTTCGAACGTGCTATTGGTCATCGTTGTGTTATGATTTATGAGTCAATGGGTTAGCTTGCGTAATATCGTCCATGATCAGCCTCGGCAAACAAAACCAAGGAATGTTAACTGACATTAAACGCACGCTATATAACATGCATGTTTGACAATAAGATATCTCTTTAGTAGCATTTCTCAGATTCCAACATAAGTTTTTCTTAATTTTTTTGGAGAACAAAAACTTAAAATCTGGAGTTAAGATTTTCAGTTTTTATAGAATTTAGAGCTGTTTGCAAAAAATAATATTTTTTTGCACAGATTGTACTTTTTAAAAAGTAATATTTGTTCTGCTAATAAACTGGCCTAAAATGGAAATTTTCACGAATAAATCATACAATACGATGAAACACGCGTAATCCTTTTCGTAGAAGTGTTTGAGTAAAGTTGCGCAACGATGCGTTAATACAAACTAAAAGCTTACTTGGACACGTCCGTCTCACGCGGAAATGGCTGCATAAGTTTATTATTTATAATCCGAAACTAGAGAACGCACAATTGTGCAGTGTTCTTTTTTTATGTTTGGAATTTTATTCAAGTTTATACAATATAAACATATTACTCAGTTTTTTTCGTCTTACCGAACAATTATTTATCCATCACAAATTAATTTTGCATTGTCTAAGATGAAATTTTATTACGATTCTTTTTATACTTGAGTTGGAAATAATTTTGTAGACAGTCTATTAATTTTATAAATGAAGTTATTTTTTCTATATGTAACTCTAGAACGAAATGAATTGAAATTAAAAATTAATTGTTACTCAACAAAATATCTATAAAATTTAATTTGAGTCTACGATATTTTGAATTCAAAATTTGTCTTAATCTGAAGACTCAGTAAAAAACTATAAATTAAAACGTGCTTATACAAAATATTACTAAAATTGCAATATAAAATTAAGGTGTTAAGTCCTAATAAATTCTGAGCAGAAAACTAAATCAAACGATTTCTTTATAGTCGTAGAAGTGTTCTATTTTGAAAAATAATTGAATATCGAACGAATAGACTTTTGTTTTAGCGGAAACAGTTTTTGTACAAAGAATGAATTTTTTGTTGTTTTTTTATATAAAAGTCGTTTCTGCTGAAAATAAAAATTTTTCTAGTTGATATTCAAGTTTAATTATGTCTAATAAGTTCTAAAGTATTTACCACTTTAATTCAATCTTATTGCAGGTGCCAGGATTTTTTATTTTTAGAAAACTATTCTAAACACTGATAGTTATTTGTAATATGTAAAAGGTTAAATCGTTTCGAGTAATATTCATGTCCAGGTATTTTATCATATTTTTTATGAAAAAATCTCATATCAAAGTTATTATCCATGTTATTTCATGAAATTAACAAAAATCAAAATTTAATTTCAGAATTATATAGAAGTTAATTTTGTTGTATTCGCTCCATATTTTATTCATATGTAATTATTGTATAACAGAATATACTTAAATATTCAATCAGTAAAGCATTTTTTTGGGGAAAAAAATAAACTGTAGTGAAGATTATTTCATCATGAACATAGTTTTGGCAGCTGAGAATGAATAATAACATTCTCTACCATCAAGATTAAGAAAAATATTTGTGTTAGCAAAACTGTAAGAATATATTAACTGAAAACCAGAACTTTAAGAATTTTTACTCAATTATAAATGCTCATTAATGAACTCACTATCGATTACTGTATAAATTAAATTTAAATTTTGAACAATACAATTAGTGTGAAAGATATCCAGCATAAAATGTGATTTAAGATACTGAAATTGTGATACGTGCATAGCTTATGTATTAAGCTCATACTATAGAGATAAGTATAAGAATGCAAAAACGTTTCATCATCTTTTTTGAATCTCCAATATGATGAAACTTAGATGAAATACGGAAATTGTAATTTTTGTCACATGTTCAAAATAAGCTTTCAGTTATAAACAATTTTACGAAAAATGCATAAAAATACATACAACCTACATAAAAATAGAATAATATAAAAGTATACAAAATATAACAAAGATTTTTATCACGAAGTATATGTAATTTACCTCGAAGATTCAAACAATTAAATTCTTTTCGTAATTCACCGTGACAAATGAAAGGACTGAAGAGTGCAATAAAAGGAAAAGAAAGAGAGAGAAAGAAGTTACTCGAAAAGTTACAAAGAAACGTTCACATTCATCTGAGAATTAAAAGTTGAATTTCTTATAGAATTCAGTATAATGTTTGAGTATACTGCTAGAAAATTTCTTTTTATTTGTTTTTAGCATTTTAAACAATCAACTAATTAAAATGTTAAAACATTTAAATTAATTTTTTTGCATTTTGCTTTAAAATACTTATTAAAAAATTAATAACGCGAAAAAATGTAAGAATATTTTTGGAACATGTTAAATTTCTTATCTAATTAGATTTTCCTAAGTATAATTAAATTTAGCAAATCCATGGATTTACATAGATTAAAAAGAAACTAAGAATATAATAAATCTTAACATTTTTAAAAATTTTAAGTCAAAATGGTTTTGACAATATCAATTAAATTTACACTAAAATAGTATGTAATTTATTTCACAATGAAAATCTTGTGTTTAATAAATTTAAATCGGACAAAATCTAATTTTTTATCTTTTTTTACCTTCCGGCTTGCATTTTTCAGTTAGATATTTTTTGAGCTGGTACTTTAAAAAAATATGAACTAAAACGCAAAAAATAAATGATTAAGTTACATAAAACAAACGGCAGAAGTGACACTATTAACACGTTGACTCTATATTGTTCAATTTGTTAAACAACATTTTTTTGTGGTAAACTCTGTAAAAACACGTCATTTTAAGTATATTATATTAATTTTTGATTAAATTTAAATGAATTGTCCAATATTTCAGACAAATCAAGTCAATCTCTTCATTCTCCACATTTCTACTAATTTAAAACAATATTAATATTTTTTTAAAGTTTTTCTTTATTTCTATTTGTATTTATAGAAATATTTCAAAAAACGTATATGAAAATAATAAAAAAAAATAACAAACCTAAAATCATTCTCTTACTTTGTGCAATTCTAAAAAACAGTTACGATTTTTTGCAATACATAAATGAACATTATATTTTTCACAATGTATATATATAATGTTCTGTTATTACACAAGTTTTTGCATCGAGCAGCATTTTTGGAATCTTTGTCGACTGGAAAATGATTTCTTTGGTCTTTAATGATTGATCTACATCGTAATAACTGGTACATATTTTATATTTTTGTTTATTTATTTCATTATCAAATTACATTTTATGATTATTAAGATTTTATTTATGAATTTAAATTTTTATTAAAAATTTATAAATTATAAACTGTTTTATAAATAAATATTTTTAATGTATAAACTGTAACATTTTCTATGATAAAGTATAGGGATGCTTCCGTTGACTCGATTTGTCCAATAAATTGGAAAACATTTTGCGCACTCCCTTATTTTATTATATTTTTGCACAAAGTTATGTGTAGTCATAAGTGCAGTTTGTTCGAACAACTGTAAATTAATAGAAAAAAACTTCTTCAGAAAAAAATTAAAACTGATATTTTTGCAAAATATTTTGCGACAAAAAACGTGACTAATATGTTCTTTTTCTATTTTCAAATAGTACATAAATAATTATGAATTATAAAACTTTGGTTATTTAAATTATTTAATTTACAATAATTAATTAAAATTGACATCCAATATATTGGACGAATTGAATCAACGGCTAAAAGAATTTTTCAACGAACTTTAATTTTTGCTGTAAAAAGTACGTAAGTTTTTAAAAAATTAACATTGCATTCCTCACAAATTTAAGTTATACTTTATATAATTTTAATATTTTTATTTTTAAAGCCTATATAGTTAAAGAAGCAATGAAATTGTAATTTATTCCGTCAACTTCAATGGTCTGAAAAATAAAAACACAATGACAATAATCTACGTATTGCTTTTATAGAATCGATCGTTAATGTGGTTCGACAACCATGCTATGTCTAGCTTGCTCAATGAAAGTGTAAAATAATTTCAAAGTAAAGAAACAAAAATTTTTTCAAAACTGAGTTGTAAAGTATTCGAGTGAATGAATTCAGAAGATACTTTTTTGCTTGATGTTTTGTCGGCGTTGCATTTTCTCTTTACTTCATAGTTTTATTGGTGATATAACTGTGTGTGTGCAAAGACTTCTATCTACACTGATAAAGATTATAGAACGTTCACTTTAATTTTAAAAAAAAATTCAAACTGATGTTCAACTAAATTTGCATAAACTAAAATTTAACTTCATTACCAATTAATGTTATTTTGTTTAAAAAATAATAATTAAAGTACAAAAATAAAGTTGAAAGATTTTATTTTATTTATAAACTTTTCAATGTGATAAGTCCTCTGATATACGAGCTGTCATCGTGAGCTCACGAATGGAAAAAGTTGATTCTGACAAAATAAGAAAAATCTACTCAAGTTCACTTTTCTCTGATTGAAAAAAGTTTCAGAATAATATTCTTTTTTTCGAAAATTTAAATACAATATATTTAAGGAAATCAAATTTGTATATCTATGCAAGTTTTATATTTTATTATATTATTATAAAATAATAAATATAATTAAAATTATGTGCTAATTTAAGAATTGTTTTTATTTTTTTGAAACATCTGAATACAATAACAAATGCGTGGGCACATTTCATAATGGAAAAATACAGTGAAAACAAAAAACTTTTGCGGCTCATAATTTCCATGAGAAACTCGCTTTACTTTACCAGAAAGCGTAAAGAGTTCCGGAAATTAAGCTATTCAAATAGAATTTAACCGCGGATTTTCTATTCAAAAACGGGACTACATCCCCATCATTTACCAAGTTTCGGGAGGTTGGGCTCTAATTCATTTGCCTTGAAATTGTTCTTAAGTATTCTGAATTTATACAAACGTTTTGGTTTTTTAGTTGATATTTTTTCACTCAAGTTATGTCTGATACTATGCAATTTTACACACAGAAATCAAGTTTTATTTTACAAATTATTTATGTAAATTATTAATCTATAAAATAATTTGCACCAATTACAGATCGTATACATTCAATTTCTGTGGTTAGTCGGATACTTTTAATTTATATATAGATACATATGGTGGACTATTTTTATGTATATTTTAAAAATTTGGAAAATTAAAAATTTCAGTCAAAAATAAAACGAACTTGTTTCTCTGCAACAAGAAATGCTTCGGAATTTTGATAAAACCAGAATGATGTATCATTAATCTGATACCTGATTATCTGTTATTTGAGAAATTATCTACACAACACGTAAAAAATTTGCCTAACAAATTTTGTAATCATTAATTATGGGTAATTACAGTTGCTATTTGAAATACGACTATGACGAACTGTGAACAAATCACATTTAACAAATTTTATTATCTTTTACCAAAGTTCAAAAATAGCAGAACAAATTCTGATTTTAAAGCATGGAGATCAAACAGAAGCAGATTATAAAATAATTTTATCGCACAGAAAGTACAGAAATAATTTAACATAAATGAAAAAAAATTTAAATCGACAGCAGCAATCTATCTTAATTTAGTCGCTGAAGTTGTTTGATTTTTATCAAGTTTTTACTACCACATTCACTATTTTCATAACAATAACAAAATCAAGCGCGACATAGTGGTAAGTGTTAATTGGTATACAAGCGTCGACACACATCACGTGTGCCATAATTATTGGTCTCTGAACTCCAGATATTATCATGTTTTATGCTTTTGACCGTGCGCAACATTTTTATTGACAAAGGAATTCAGCAGTCAAAATACGCTTTATTTGTCAAAACTTAACAATTTTAGTAGAAATAAATTTGAATTTAAAAATACGAAAAAAATTCTTTGCAAATTACATACATGGTATTTGAAAAAATATAATTTTAATTTGCTTTTAATGATTTTAACAATTTTTTACATGTATGATCGTTTAATTGTATGTTATAAGTCGTAATATAACTATAAAATAAAACCATTAATTTCTTGTACTCAAAATTGGCTTGAGCTTTGCTTTTTATTATACGTCTATGATATTAATTGCGTCTAGCAGCTCGTTTACGAGAGCGTAATTAATGCAGTACACGCCCCAGGTCAATAATGCTGTAGTCTGTGAATGCGTAGCTATCTCAACGACAGTGTTGAGGATGAAAGAAAAATTTGTTGACTCTTTGTTGCAATTCAACTTTTAGGTTTAATCGTATCAAACACTTTGAAATTAGTACTGCAACATTAATTACGTCTATTTTATATTAATGACAGTATAATTTAAACAAATTTTTGTTTAATAATTTATTTTTTTAATTTGAACATTTGTTCTCATTTAATAATATACGAATAATATTCTCTCTTTATCTTATTAAATATAAAAAAAAGTCTTGTTATGACAACCAGTTAAAAATGAAATTGTAAATTATTTATTAACAGTTTGAAAAACTTGATATAAATTTAAAGAATTACATCTTTACAATTTTCATAGTGTAAAATAATGTTACACTTTGAATATAGAAACAAAATTTAAAAAAAAAGTAACACATATATTCCTCTTGCGGTAGGTTTTCTTGAAAAAGCACGTCTCATACAACGTTAGAAATAAAACACAGGAGTACTGCGGTAGGTTGAAAGAAAGTAATAATAATTGCAGTTTAGAATGCATAGAATAATTTTCAACGTATAACACATCGCATAAAAACTTAAAGAAAGTAACTTCGTATTAATAAAATGATTATTTTAAATGAAGATTATTAAAATAAAAGAAATATTTTACATTTTATGCAACGAGTAAATGTACATTATTTTTAAAAACCAAAAAATGTTAAAATAAATAATGTAAGACTTGGCATGGTTGGTTTATTTGAAATAGTGTATTTCACTGTTCTTTAAAACACAAATATAACAATTGTACAGTAAAAATGTTAAAAGTTTTTATCCAAGTTAGTTAAATTGCATTTAAAGTTGTTTGATAATGTTTCCAAAAATGCTGTTTACGGTAAAAAACATAAACTACTTTTTTACCTTTTTTTATTTATACAATGAAAAAGCGCACTTATTTTGCTAAGTGAGTAACTTATATAATTTATTTAAATGTAGAGAGGCTGGAGTTATTCAAATGACAATTATTTTGTAAAATTATATGGAATAAAGGGGCCAGCAGGCGTATCAAAGTTGTCTAACACGTTCTCGTTAGATCACGTAAGTTAAGCAATTTTGGTGATGGTTTGTACTTGGATCGGTGACCGCTAAATTTAATCACTAGTCTGTGTTCGGCATGGTGGGTTTTTTCTCCACCTTGTCGCAGTGGCGGGTTGGATGGGGGTCGGGAAGGCCATTGCTAGACCCTCCGTTTGATTTCCGTGGCGATAGAGTGTAGAAAACCAGTCACCACGTGGTCTGGACTCCACGTTTAAAAATTACGTCCCAGCGCATTTATACACACACACACACACACATACACACACGCGCGCGCGCGCACACGCACACTTATTTAATGCGCTGCCATCTATACTCTGGTCATCACACAATTTTCACAATTTACACTTATGATACTATTTGACGACAAAAAGAGAGAATAGAAAAAGATTTTTCAGTGAGCCAGTGAGGCTAGAAAAAAAAACAACAAATGATGATAAATACATTGAATTGAAAAGATAAAATTTGAAGAATATGGCTAAGAGTGACTAGTTAAAAAATTTGCTGCCAAAATTAAAAACAAAAAAATATGGAATAAAAAGTGCGAAATAAATTTAGTGATATATTTAATGATATGCTGCATATTAATAGCAACAAAAATTGTAAGTAATAATGCGGTCATTCGTGACAGATTGTTCCCTGGTTAAGACAGTTTGTTGAAGCAGCAAAATTACTATCATATAAATGGCGCCAACTCCACTTGAAGAATTTTATCAATTTCAGTATTTTCTGGCTGTCGTCCAACGAGTTATTGATAAAGGTGAGATCCTTGATTTTTAATACTGTAACTTCTATTTTATCATAAAATGTACTACAAAATTACATGTTTATACAATAAAAACAACATATGTTTGCCGAAAAACATATTCAAATTATAAAATTCCTAAAGTCTCTTGTCAATTAGATATTTTCAAATCATGAATCATAATTTTTACCACATGAAAAAACTGAATTTTTGTAACCAAAGATAAAAAATTATTAATAATACTGCCAATAATAATTACATTTATATTAATTTTATTCTCAAGTAACTGATAAAGAAAAACAGGCTAATTATTTTGACCAATAATAATAATTTAAAAATCGTGCTATGTTGCTTCTCATGCAATGTTTGGCGTATTTTCAATTGCAGACTTTGTTGTAAAAAGTTCGAAACGAATTTTTACTGTGTTCTCTGAATGATAATAGAACAAAGTGTATGCTAGCAAGCAACAACAATAAAACTCACTTTCTTAAAGATGACAAAGTAACAAGAAAAAAATCAAATTCAAATTGAGACTGAAACTTAATTTGAACAAGAAGAAAACATTTTGTATTAAATTTAAGTGATTGGCAATTTAAATGTGTACAAAGTTTTAATTCAATCGAAGTAGAAATTTATTGATTATATTCACAATTTATAATGCTGCCTGGGACAAGTTTCATTTATTCCACAGACAAGGTCAGTGTAGGTATATTTTGATTAACATTTGCAGCAGATAAACTTGTCAAATAAACAAATCAGATAATTAATTCACCAAAAACATGTTGAACTCAAGTAAATTAATTTTCAAAAAGTTGTAAAGTGATGTCTGTTAATTTTTCAATTCTCAATTCTTACTGCAGTTGCATTTTTCACTTAATAAATTTATTAATCAAAGTAAATTGTTAAATATCACACTTTCTTATACAAAAAATAGTAGCAAATGCTATTGAACATTCTCCGTCAAATTTATTGTTTGCAAAGGAACGTGCCCCTCAAATAACTCTTCTAGTTTTTTGTCATCATTAACAGAATTCACAATTAATTTCGAAAACTGGCACTCCTCCAATAATCTTCAATAGAGATAATATTTATTGCAAATAAGGATATTTTAAGTTATCTCTGGAAATTGAAACGTTTCCTGTTATCAATGAAAACCAGTACCTTTAAAATTATCATTGGAAACCAGCACGTTTCAGTTTAATTTGGCAAATGGGTACCTTCTGAATTATAGACAAAAACAACTCTATTATTTAAGATATTTTGTTCAAAATGATCGAAAAAAAGACATCTTTTTTAGTTCTTTGTCATTTTTTCGTCTGAAAATTACCTACATCTGAAAGGAAACATTTTTACCAATGAAATATTAAAAACAAATCGACCAAGTTAGTGTGTGGACAGTTGAAAGTATTAATGATTTATTCAGGATATCAATCGATTTTCACCAAATTTTGACACTCTGCGTATTAAGTGCAACAAATGTGAGGCAGGTCTTAAAGTTTTATTTTTCCCGTGGGAAATCAAACTTGCTTTCATTCAAAGAGTTTTGCACAAAGTAACGGGAGTTTCAAGTCAAAGAGCCTCTTGTGGAAATCGTCTCATAAGCTATCTAAGGTATACAGAAATTGTTCGCGCAGCAATTTAATGCAGCTTTCATTTGGAAGAGATAAAATTTTTTCTAAAGTAAATATTTCCATAAACTAATTTCGTCCTAAATAATCAACCATAAAATTTAACATTTAAATTGTTATGCCTTGAGATGAATAAAGATAGAGGATGTTATCTTTAATACGACACCCACAGACCGTTTGTAACAATCAACAAAATACGCTTTAATCATAACTTTAAAATATATCAATTTAAGCTGATATTATTTTGTTCATTACAAAAACATGTAAATTGTTAATTTAAAATATTTCTCTGTAGTTTATTAAATTAGGATAATTTTAGTAGTTTGAGAACAAACAAAAAATTCACAATTATATAGAGTATAATGTTTGTAATGTGTACAAATGCAGTAATTTGGGTGGAAATTTAAGAATTTTGTAATAAACCATATAGGATATGATAAACTTAACTTTTGTCAAGAATAATTAATTTAAAGAATCAAGTAAATAAAATTAGAAATAAATTAATACATTGATTGGATTTATTATAAACCAATAGTGTGAATTTTCTTTAAGCTGAAAGGAGCCATTGCAAGTCAAACATTTTAACTTTAGCAAATTTAGCTCCCTCAGTGCTGACATTAAAGATTATGTGTCAAGGAGGCTTAAACCTCGGTCATTCCTAGCACTTACCAAAGGTGTTAGTTTATTCTCTCTACTGGTGCTTTGGACAACATTTCTACAGGAAGAAATCACTGTATAATGTTTGAAGACTCAAACGTTTAAGTAAATTGAACTCGTAACTTAACTGAATTTTAAGCTTGATTGAATTTTTCTTGATCTTAATTAAACTTATAGCGATAAAAATGTAGCCAAAAGTACTTTTGAATTAAAGCAGTTTATTAACATAAGCAAACATCACAAATCATGCTCTAATAGTATCGAAATATAAACTTGATATTGATAAAAGTAATCATACCTTGATAAAAAATATTTCATACTTTATAAAATGAGTTTATTGAAATTCCCTTTATTTTTTTCGGTGTAATAAGTAAAAAAAATGGATATTCAAAATTTAGATATGTTCAGAAAAAATATTTTGTTTAAAATACCGATGGAAAGTTTTTAATTTGTTTGCTCTTAATTTAAATTCAACTTTTTAAAACATTCGTTTCAATTATTTATTAAGTTTCTATTTGATTCTAAAAATAAATGTTTATAAAACGTTTTAAATTATATCTTTTTACACATTTCAGATTCATAGCCTCGTAAAAACTTTAAGCATAAAAAAGATTTAAGTTGATTCTTTAATCTCCTCAAGCGTTACTTGGCTAAAAAATGTTATTTTGAGAAAATTGCTTTCAACGTTTTTCTGTTCAATGTATATCTATATATTTTTTGATCGGCGTGTACCCACCTTTAGTTGACTCTGTATCTTTGTGAATACTCAATGATTTAGTAGTCACATTTCACTGTACAGGTTTTAACAAACAGAAAAAATATTTTTTTGTATTTCACAGTTTCAACAAATGAAAAAAAAATCAAGTAAAAAATGAGATAACTCTAATACGTTTTTGGAAAATGAAAACTTGAGCATTAATTTATTCAATTTTCTAATTTAATGATTACACTTTAGAAAATTTGAAATAATCAATCATATTTACGGACACGTCAAAACATAAGCCTTTTTACAATAAAAACGAGCTTTTAAAAAAAACAATCCACGAAGGATTGTAAGCCTTTTGAAAAAATAACATCAATTTGAAATATTAAGATGGAAAAGCCAATCTTAGCTCTCACCTGGGAATTGTTCAATATTTTGTCAAAACATTGCTATTTTGACGTTCTTTGACTAAGTGAGAAAAGTGATTACCTTGACACATAGGTTAGAGTAGAACCGCAATATAAAAAGACAAAAAATTAATCGAGTTATCTTATTTTGTTAAAAGTTATTCATCTGAATTAGTCCGTTTTTCGTAGAGTCTCTGATTTAGCCTCTTTTTCGTAAGATATAGTTTAATCAACGTTTTGTTAATGTTTCTGTTAAATCGAGTCAACGTTGACTCAACCCACGAAATTCCAATTAGGATAAATTGAGTCAACGTTAACATTCTACATCGGGACAATGTTATTTGTAAATAAATTATAATGCAGAGTTCTCTTATCAGGTCTATCTAAATATATCTGAAAGTACACTGAGAAAAAAGAAATCTGAATTTCGGATTATTTTGTAACAGTTTGTCAGATTTTTTATTAATCTGACGAAATGAATCTGAATCTTTTATAGCAATCTAACGGTAAGATTGACAATCTGAAGGAAAGAGTTATGAATCTGAATTTGACAAAATTGTAACAGGTAACCTAAAATTGTCAAAAAAAAAACGTCACTAATGGATCGTAACAAGTGCAAAATGTGCAGTTTTGTAAGGCAAATTGCAACAGTACTATTGAAACGTGTATTACGAGTAGGGGAGAGGCTTGACCCTAGAGCCGCATTGTGCCTAGAGCCATCTTAATTATAAAAAAAAAAACTAAAACAACTTTTGCAAAAATATTTTTAATTATCGCGTATAAACATATTTCCGATATTTCGGTCTACATTTGATTGATTTTAATGTTATTTGTATTTATTTATTTAAAAAAAACTGTTTTTGGTAATCAAAATGAACTTTTTTTATTTCATTTAAATTAGTATATTTGTTGAAATACAATATAAAATGGTCGGATTTAAATTAAATCTGAAAGTATATTAATTAACTACTATAATTGTGTACGTCGGATTAGAAGTATTTTTAAATATTAATTATTATAGTAGTAATAAATAAAAAAGCTATGTGCTTGTGGCTAGAGTCACTCATCATAAAATTGTTTAATAATATTGATAATTTATATAAAAATTCAAAAATTGGTTTTATTTTAATGAATATTGAAAAATTATAATGTACTGTCAAATTTTTATCCAAAAAAAGTTTATTTAATAAATTTAACAAAAATAAAAGTTGTGACTGAAAGAAAATTGTTGCGCTGTTTAATAATTGTTCAAAATTTAACAACATGTGCTTTAATTATTATAAATTAATCGATTAATAATAAAAAACATTTCATCAATTCATTTTTTAACGTTAAAAAATGTTTGTTTATAAATAATTATTGAAAATTACAGTGGCTCTAGGCAAAGCCCAAATCTTTTTTAAAATTATTATTTTGTTAATTAAATTTAATGATTTTCTATATTAAAAAAATAGTTTTAAATAGAAAAATCTTTAAAGTTTGTTTTTTAAATTTTAAATAAAGTTTTATTTTGATTTTTGTCAAAATCATTATTTTCGTTTATAAAAAAGTTCATTTTCAAAAAGTAGCTCTAGGCTCAAGCCACTCCCCAACATCAAAACGATTCGTTATTTAAAATTGCTTGCAAGTACGATCATTGTCAAGCGAGTTTTAGAAAATAGAATTTATCGCACACATATGAATATTAACATAAATGTTCAAGAACATTTACAAC